>BQNB010158504.1:0-12278 GCA_026074375.1 Tanacetum coccineum
ATTATTGTTATTATTATTATTATTATTATTATTATTATTATTATTAAGTTTTTTTTAATTTTTTTGAATTAACCAAACACAATGACACAATATATCAATTACAATTTCAACACATTTTAACTCTTTAAATTAAAATTCATTCAAATTACAATTCCCGTAACAAATTATAATTCTTTTTAAAACATAATGCGAACCAAACGAACCCTAACTTTTCTGAGAATGAAATGTAATGTTGTTGGTAGCTAACTTCACCTACTATTATCTCTCTTGAGGTTAATTAATTAGGTTATTTAGTTAATTTGGTTTTGGGGGCCATACAAGATATTTATATATCCTCATAAAGGTTATTCAGTTAGGTATCACTTCTATGACAATATTTGAACTCAGATAGTCATTATAACAGTAGCTAAGCCGAAGGCCATTTGACACTAGAATAAGGATTTTTTCTTTTCTTAAAACATAATCGTTAAAGCGACGGCAAAAAATATGCTTACCTTAATTTGTATGACATTTAACCAGCTTTAATGTTCAATCGTTCGTTTTATTTACGTTCGTGACGATCCCCCAAATTCATGTACGTTCCGATTACGTTCGTTTATTTGTTCGTTTACTGTAACGATTAACATCCTAAATATTAAAGAAAATAATAAATTAATATATCAAGTATTTGAGGTCCTCCAAAATAATATATTAATATAGTACTAACTCCTTATTAATTTCTCTTATATAAAACATTAAAGTTGAAATTGAAATTGACAAAAAAAGTTGAAATTGATAACTTGAAAATGACAAAGCCTGAAAGTGGGTCTTCTCCTTTTTCTTGGGGGTCCCCCTTTTTTTTCTTTTTTCTCCCTTATAGAGCGGGAATTTTGGCGCCAATAAATAGTCACAGTAAAAGTAAATTACTTTTTTTATGCTAAATATTTTAATTACATTGACATTTAAGGGTTGATTTAGATCATTTTGTGTGACTCCTCTCTTACTTCTCAGTATCACATTCAATGGTAGATAAATCAAAAACCTTTTTCTTTTGACGACGTTGAAAGACGTTCTAATTGGATTATCAGTGAATATTAACCTATGATAATGTTGATGTTTAGATTTCCATATGCAAGAATTCGGACCTATGAGTGCCTCATGATGCTAATTATAGTCGTATGTTGTATATTAAGATCATATTTTGGGATAATGATTATATATATAAGATGATCATATGGATCGTTTAGAATGAACAACTTTAGTTTCCGTTGATATATGTCCGTTTTGGTTCTAATATATGATCGTGTTCGTCATTGATGTTCGTTTAGTCATTTATGCTGATTTACGTTCGTGTAATCTTATTAGTGAACGATTCATGACAAGTTCACTTTATAATATAAACCGAAACCATGAACAACACATTTTGGTACACGATTTTGTTGTTCACGTTCGTTGTATTTTGTCTGCGCGTAAAATTAAATAAACGAACATTGGAACCATACTTCGTTCGCGTTCTGTCGTCCGGTTCGTTTACAGGCTAAATGACAATATTTGAAATTCTGGTAGTCATTATAACAGTAGCCTAAGCCAAAGGGTCATTTGACACCTAGAATAAGGATTTTTTCTTTTTTTAAAACATAATGTACAAGCGACGGCAAAAAATATGCTTACCTTAATTTGTATGACATTTAACCAGCTTTAATGTTCAAATTTTTGTGTGAAAGACAAGATATAATCACAACCAACTAGATCGTAAATAAACGTGTCATAATTTCACAAAGGGTCTTCATATAGGACGGTGATTTACATAAATTCTCTTTGAATACTTAACATGGTACACGTAGTATAAAATGTATTGAAGTGATATTTAACATAAAATGTAGTTCAGAACATGACCTGCTTTCTATAATCAAAAGGTATATATGTAATTAAGGGGCTGTTTCTTCTTTTTTAAGTATGAATTAGTTTTCTTGTCCTAGGATTAATAACTCTGTCTGGACATAATACTGTCTGAAATAATATTTTCTGGGTTTTTTTCTTTTGCATCATGGGCATGGGAATCTTCAAAAACCTTAAATGGCTGATTTACCGTTTTGTTTTTAAATCAACAGATAGAGCAATGATCTCGTATTTGAAAACCAAAGAATAAAAATCAGTTAATAAATGATACATAATCAAACTCCTAATTACTCCATATTTCCAAAAACGTAAGACAAGTACATCTATATAGGAAATTAAAGAAGAGAAAAAACTCATACTTTTTATGTAGTTTTATACATTTGCAAAGTGAGGTTTAATGAGTCAACATAAAAAAAAACATGTTTGACGGGATCAAACAAAGTAGACGAAACTTCAATGGTTATCTTGTATGAGAAGTTAAGGCGGCTAGGATTATAGTGGTATGTTAGTTGTCATGGGAATTAGGTGTGATTAGAGCGAAGATTGTTTGGAAAAACAAGTGGGTTATTGTTAGAGAGAGAAAGAATAAAAGGATATATATTGGGTAATTTTTATGATACAAGATTGGATGGAAACAATCTTCTTTTTAGCACTTTTTAGAACATGCATTACTTTCGTATTACAAAAAATGAAAATATTTTTTCTGATGGCATTAAGAAATTTTTTTAGAATGAGGAACATTATGGAAAATAAAAACACCCCCTTACTCTCGTTGGTTAAATGTGTTGTTCGAATCCAACCACCTGAAAATGATGTTTTACCCGAATTTTATAAACTAAACACATAAAAGATGTCGGTAACAAAATAGATATTGTGGGGACACATTTTGATCGTAAAAGTCACAGACAACACATGTAATGTTGATATTTAATAGGGGTACCCCTGCCCCATGAATAGTGCTACTATATAGGTACAATATATTCTTTTGTACCCTCCTTTCTTACAGTTGCAATCGCAGTGTTTTATCAGTTTTTGTTCTCGTTATCTTTTGACAGTTTCTTACTTTTGATTTGTTAAACTTTATATTTTTCGTTCGTTTTTTCAGTGTCACAAGTTTTATAACATATACAAAATTATAATATAAAAAATACAAAAATACAAAAAAAAACAGAAACAAACCCTGAGGGGGTACAAATGTTGATTAGGGGGGGACCATATATCATAAGCCATTTAATAGTAGTTGCGTTACATAAACTACCAGTACTATTTTATGTTATCCAAAATTTGTGTATAATCTAGACTTGCATAATTCAATGTTTGCTAGATATATTTGACTATGGGTATGGGGTATAAAAAATGCCTATTTCTTTAAGGTCGGTTTAGTAGCTTTGTGAGCAGTATGTAGTTCGTTAGTAGTTTGTATTTATTTTTTTACTAAAAAACGATTTGGTAATCATAGTTGTAGTTAGTATAATGGTGTTTTTTTTAACGGCGAATATTTATTGAGAGAAAAAAAAACTAGCAAGAGCTAGAAGATTACTAAGTGGACAAAGTAGGGTTTTTAAGCCACTCCATCCAACTAAAATAAGCTTTACATCTGTAAACGACACCAGTAGGGAACAGTTCTAGATTGCATTTCATCAAAAATCGCGTCTTTTGATGGAGATTCGACACTCCGAAAGATAGTTTTATTACGGAAGTTCCTAAATTGCCTCACCACGTCACATAACAAAATCCTTCAAAAAATGCTTATGTTTGGATCGAAAGTTGAAGATCAAGATCCAAGCCAACCATTTTTCATAAGAAGAAACTTTAATTTAATACGAATGATATTCCAACCCCAAGCTGGTGATCAATATAAAGGATTCTTGCGCAATTTTTGGCAAGTGAAGAGATAGTGCCTAGTTGATTCCACCGCTTTAACGCATGTAGGGCATGGATTGAGGCAATATCCATTCCACGACGAGAAATGTTTCATTGAAGTGATATTTAACATAAAATGTAGTTCAGAACATGACCTGCTTTCTATAATCAAAAGTTATATATGTAATTAAGAGGCTGTTTCTTTTTTTCATGTCTAGATTAATAACCCTGTCTGGAAATAATAATGTCTGAAAATATCCTGTTTCTTTTTCATCCTGAATGAGAATCTCAAAAACCTAAATGACTGATTTACCTTTTTTTTAAAATCACAGATAGAGCAACGATCTCGGATTGAAAACCAAAATAATCAAAAATCAAGTATAAATGATACATAATCAAACTTCAATTATTACAAATTTTCAAAAACTTAAGACAAGTCCATCTAAATAGGGAAATTAAAAGAGAAAAAACTCATAACTTTTATGTAGTTTTATACATATACAAAGATGATGTAATGAAGTCAACATAAAAAAAAACATGTTGGAGGGATCAAAAAAGTAGACGACAATTCAATGGTTAGTATGAGAAGTAAGGCGGCCGATTAGAGTGGTATGTTAGTTGACATGGGAAGTAGGTGTGATAGAGCCGAAGATGTTAAAAACAAGTGGGTTATGTTAGGAGAAGAAATAATAAAAGAAATATGTGTGGGTAAATTTGTGATACATGATCCTGGATGAAAACAACCTTCTTTTTAGCATATTTTTTGAAACAGGATTTACTTTCGTATTAACAAAAAAGAAACAATATTTTTCCTGGTTGCATTAAGAAATTTTTCTATCTAGAATATTAAGGAAAAAAAACATCCCCTTACTCTCGTTGTTTAATGTGTTGTTCGAATCCAACCACCTGAAAATGATGTTTTACCCGAATTTTATAAACTAAACACATAAAAGATGTCGGTAACAAAATAGATATTGTGGGGACACATTTTGATCGTAAAAGTCATAGACAACACATGTAATGTTGATATTTAATACTAGTTGTGTTACATGAACTACCAGTACTATTTTATGTTATCCAAAATTTGTGTATAATCTAGACTTGCATAATTCAATGTTTGCTAGATATATTTGACTATGGGTATGTTGGGTAAAAATCGCGGTAGCAGTGAGCAGTAGTTGTATTTTTTTTATAAAAACATTTGGTAACGTAGTTGTAGTTAGTATAATGTGTAAAACAACTCTTAAATGCTCAAAGCTGCTAAATGCTACTAAAATAGCATGGGAAAAGGAGCATTCCGAAAAAATAAATAAAACTACTTTCTGCTTGTCAAACGATCATTAAAATTCATAACGCTTAATACTCACCGCTCACCACTTCTAAATGTTTCTAAAAGCTATTAACCAAACACACCATGCTATTACTTGGTCATTTGTAAGGGCCCGTTTGGTTGGTGAGTTTTGGATTTGGATTTAAGATTGATGGTAAAAATTGTTGTTTATTATGTGGGTTTGGCTTTTGAATAGTGAATAGGGCCCATCAAAAGTAAAAGTAGAGGTATATGTTAGGTTTTCTCTCTCTTTCTCACACTTACATTACACTATCTCACTATTTCTCTCTCACACATGTGGAAGCTCGTTTTTAGATGGTGTGATATTCCTCTTTTTCAAGCTTCTTCTTGGGATTCTTTCAATGATTGGATCATCTTTTCTAAACCTACATCAAATCCAAATCCTAAATCAAATCCAAATCCTATTCTAAACCTACTTATAAACCAAACGGACCCTAATAACATTATAAGTCAAGTGTTTGAAAACTTATGGTAAACAAATGTATTGCCGACTTATCTATTTTGAAACTTGTGAATAACGAAACAACAAGAACCTTCATATGATGCTCCGCTCCGCTCGTTAACACTAGGACCTACTGAAAGGTTAGTTTCATAATTAGTTTTTACTTAAGATGGTGCCAGAATCTTTTAGGATACGTGGTATGTGATTATGGCTGAAAATAAAGCTAACTTGAACCATCCAAATGTAGCACCTTCTACAAAAAGTAATTAGTTCAGTTATTTATGACACGTGTCCTTTATCCCGGTTTCTTCGGTTAGAAAATTGTTAACCATTGATTTCAGCCGATGAGTCAAACAAGCAAAAAGAACTTGCGCGTTGCGGCGGGGCTAATTTTTTCCTGAATGATTTTTTTTTTAATGTTTCAGGGGTTTTTTTTGGGCGATGCGTTATGGCGGGGCTAATTTTTAATATTTTTTTTTTATGATTCGGGGAAAAAAAATTGCGTTGCGACGGGCTAATTTTTTCCCGAATATTTTCTTTTTTTGGGACGGTTTTGTAAATTTTTTTACGGGAATTTTTGTGTAAGAAAATCGTAAATAGTTAAAAGGTGAGGGTCCGTTTTGTATTTTTTTTACTTTGGGCCAGATTTTAGGCTATTTTTTTTGGCTAATTTTTTCCCGGATATTTCATTTTTTTGTACGATTCGGGAATTTTTTTTGCGTTGGGACGGGTTAATTTTTTCCCGAATATTTTTTTTTGGGACGGTTCGATATCTTTTTTTTGGGCCGTTTGAATGCAAAAAAAAAGTTGTGTGAACAAATATAAACTTTGATCGGGTTTTTTTGTTAATTTTTTTACGGGATTTTTTGTTTAAGAAAATCGTAAATAATTAAAAGTTGAGGGTCCGTTTTGTATTTTTTTTACATTGGGCCAGATTTTAGGCTAATTTTGGGCTAGTTTTTTTTTACTTTGGGCCACATTTTATCCGAATTTTAGGCTAGTTTTTTAGCCGTACTGTAGCACTGTAGCGTACTGTAGCAGCCACAGTGCAAAACGACAGTGGAAAAAAAAAACATATATACCTTTTTTTTATTTTGAAATAATATTTTTTAAATCAATTTTATTATTAAATTCATAAAACAAATATAATTTATCTTTCCTAAACCTAAATCAAATCCAAATCCTAAATCAAATACAAATCCTATTATAAACCTACTTATAAACCAAACGGACCCTAATAACATTATAAGTCAAGTGTTTGAAAACTTATGGTAAACAAATGTATTGCCGACTTATCTATTTTGAAACTTGTGAATAACGAAACAACAAGAACCTTCATATGATGCTCCGCTCCGCTCGTTAACACTAGGACCTACTGAAAGGTTAGTTTCATAATTAGTTTTTACCTAAGATGGTGCCAGAATCTTTTAGGATACGTGGTTGTGATTATGGCTGAAAATAAAGCTAACTTGAACCATCCAAATGTAGCACCTTCTACAAAAAGTAATTAGTTCTGTTATTTATGACACGTGTCCTTTATCCCGGTTTCTTCGGTTAGAAAATTGTTAACCATTGATTTCAGCAAATGAGTCAAATAGCACACGACGTAGTAGTTGCACGTGAATGACACGTGATCGTGTTAGTTACGGAGTAGTTCGTACCGTTTTTCAACAACTAGAGCACCGACGAACGGAATTAACGGATATAAGATAGAGTCGTATCTAATGAATGTTTTACATTTCGTACAAGTTGGATACACCTGATGTCACAGACGGACTCACATGGCTGGTGGGTGTGGCACGTCCACACCCGATTTTATGTCACAAAATTGTTTTTATTAGAAAATATGTGTTTTTTTGACGCGTGCAACCTTTAATTTTACATAATAAATTTTTTAAAGGAGCAATTTTAGTACATACAATCATAAAAATATTGTGCAACACCTTTTTAAAAATCTTAAGTTCATCTCTGCCTGCAGCTATCTTGTTTTTTACTATGTGATAAAGTACGTGGTAAACAAAATCATTGATCATTACCTCGAGAAATACCACATACAGGGAAAAGATAAGACAAATATTAGTCACCGCAAGTTATATTGGTGATGAAAAACTAGGTCAACCATAGTAAACTATAAAGAATCTTTTTTCCGGCGACATGTCGCCGAAGAAAATGTTACCTTAGTCAAACATTGTCAGTCATAGTGAACTATGAATATTAGTTACCCATGCGACATGTCGCCGGAGAAAGTGTTAACTAAGGCAACAAAAGTCAACCTGGGGAATACTTTCCCTGACGACATATCGTCGGCGACCAGTAAACTGCTGCTGCACGACAGCAGTTTTCCAGATTTTTTCCAAAAAAAATCTACCAAAACCATAACCTGTACACAACCACAAAACATGTTATACACGACCAAAAGACATTACAACTTGTACACAACTACAAACAATTATAACGGCTAAACGAATTGTTTTTATATATATGCTAAACACCACAAAAACCGTCTAAAACATTACAAGTCCTACAAAACGGGGTGTTCTATACAAAACGGGCTGCCTATCCACAAAACTTGCAATATCCGCAAGATACAAGTCAACAAAAGTTTATATAACATGTTCTAAATATACAATAACTATATACGGGTCGCCAAAATATAGTTCAAGACACAAAATAATATATGTGCCCATATATAACATGTTCTAAATGTCATCATCCCCGCCGGCGTCCTTATTCCCGCCCGACTGATCATCCCCACCCCCGCCACTCCCACTCCCGCTGACCCCACCGATCTCGCTATGTGAACCAAGCTGCCTAAGCATCTGGGACATTCGCTCGTCACTCATGACTACCCTCCTTAGCAAGTCGAGCTCCCACCTTTTTCTCTTAGCCTCTTATTTAGCTTCCTCAAGCGCCTTGTACCTCGAGGCGAGCTTAGCATCCATCCCAGCGTCGGTGTACGTACCTCGAGGCTGATCGGCAAAGATAGCGGTCTTGCCCTTTCTAGCCACAACCCTACCAATCCCGGGAATGTGCCCCCGCTGCTTGCCCTTTCTAACCATGACAAGAATCTGCTCCTCATTGTAGAGCACACCCGTAGGCCTATCGGCTCCTAGATCCCTTAGATTGATCATCTCCTCCTATGTAGTGATAAAAAATGAGAAAATTAATATATTAGTCGGGTTACTACATTATGTTTCAATAAATCATTAAAGTACGTATTTTGAAAAGAAACAATACTTACATATTAAATTTGGGCCTCCTCCTGCGCCCATACGCCGTCATAAGTATGTGTGTCGTAGAAGGTCGATGAGAGGGACGGGTACTCATGGCTGTCGGAGCTCTCCATCTGTACATACAGATTTCCTCAGGAAAACATTGGCAGGAAAACTCACCGCAAAAAAATCCTTTTAGTCAAAACTGTTGGTCCCTTGGAATCTGATATAAAGTTTATCAAGTTAAACTAATCACATTCCATGGCAACAAAGTGAGTTTTAAACAAATATACATGAAGAATATAATGTATAACACCCTGCATTTTCAGGTTACATTCCGATTTCGATAATCTCATAATATAATCTTCCTATCAAGTTATTGGGCATGTTGCGCATGTATATCTCAATGCCTATGCAAATCCCTACGTTTCATGAATTTAACCAAGTCATGCATAGACGAAATTAGTATTACGTCAAATTGTAGAACCTTTTATATTTTCTCTACACTCGTTAAGACCTTACATGAACTCTTCATATCCGTTATTTAAATTGTTTACGCAACAAGAAAAGTATACACTCACGCTCATTTAATCCAAGTGAAACTATTAAAAATCAAACTCCACCAATATGTAACTGCTATAAAATAAAAGGAGATAAGTCATAGAAATAACAACTGATGCACACTACTCCTACATTGTAGCCTATGCCGCCTGATTTTAGTTATTAGATATTCACAAAGTACCTTGACTCCTTTTATCCTACGAGTAAAAGCCCACAACCATTTCCCCAAATCCCACACTCACTCGTGACTTTGTAGCTGCTACCCCCTTTGAATTTGCCCCCAAGAAATCCACAGTAACACACTTTATATTCCTGTACAAATATGCTTACCCAATATGTAGTTACATACTCATGTGAGCATTCAATTGACTAGTCTCCATACCCTCTTATTTGATTATAAGAATGCATGAGCTGAGTACCATACTTTCACAACAACTTAAGGATTTTAATTTTCACATATACTTCCCTCATGCTCATTAAATTCGACACACACACACTCAAACTTTCATCTCTTCATTATCCCCATCCAACCCTAAGCCTAGTCGACATTACTAGGGTTTTTCTTGTTGGTTCGTAGAAGAGAAAGCAAGGGTCAAGGGGCTGTTGGCTTCGAGTCACTCAAGGATTTCGCTCAATTAGGGTTTCTTGATATTGGAGCTAGGGTTTCCGTAGTTAAGTTTGAGGCACTCTTCCCTGCATTTTGTGAGTAATCACCTCTTAATAGTCATCATTTAATTAAAATTCTTGTGCCATAGTTGTGTGCTTAAACTTGTTAAAAATAAAACATATTTTTGCCACTTATTGATATAGTTCGAATAACCTAGCCAAACCCTATAAAACGTGTTAGTGACTAATGAAACATAGACTATGGTTATACAAGGGTGATGGGTTAGAAGGCTAGCCATTTTGTAACTTGGACATGTTATTGGATAAAAGAAAGAGTGGCTGCTGAAGCTATTATAAAGCACGGCCCACACCAACCACTTTGAGTGTACCATTCGTCCTCTAGACATACATATAGAGTCGGACCTTGTGTGTCACGTAAGAAGGACCTAGGATACTTTGTTTTGCCCCCGGAGTCACCAAATTTCGTCAAGAAAATAAAAAGATATGAGGACCCAAAGTTAGTACTGCTGCCACGCAGTTAATACTGTTGGCACGCAGTTAGTACTGTTGGCACGCAGTTAGTACTGCTGACCACAGTTCGACACCCCTTCCTTTAAGCCTTGTTTCGACCCATTTAGACTAGGGCGTAGAGAGAACAAGTAGGGGCATTTTATAGTCGACCTGGCATGTTATGTTTAGCAACTTGAATCACCAAAAATGGTTAAGAAACGAACTCACAACGAAGGTCCAAAGTTAGTACTGCTGCCAAACAGTTAATACTGTTGGCACGCAGTTACTACTGCCTGGAGTTCGACACCCCTTACTTTAGCTCCATTTTCGACCCTCATAACAACCTCTGCCCTCAAATCCTATAAGAGATGAACTGTAGTACTCCTGGCCCAGTTTCCAAAAGTATTTTTAGTTTGTCATAATATGTAAAAACGAACGCGAAAATGTATTTTGAAGTTAGTACTGTTGTCACTTGTGTCAACAGTCTTAACGGTTAAGACTGTTGGCAGACGCGACACCTCCCCTTTGGCCACATTTTTAATATATTAAACGACATATTTAAGCAAAACTTAAATAACGAAAGTTATTGACGACATGGCCTAGTTTGTAAAACACCTTTTTGCTTGTAATATAATAAAGTAACAAGTCCAGAATTTAATTGTAAAACTCTAACGACACCTCATGATAACACTTACAAATTTATAAGTTTAATTTAAAAGGAAACGTAAATGTTTCATCTAATTATTTAACGCATTTAGAGACCAAACCAAGGACTGACCCAAACTAATAATTCAAAGTATGTACAACCTAGTTTCTTAAATGTCCGAAGTCATAAATTATATACTTGCGGTTTGACCTCGTTGACCCGATAAAGTTGACCATTTTAAAATAAGGAATTATTTTTAAATGCCATTTAATTCAATTAAAAATCAAACACACACTAGGGGCAAGATTGCAAGTGTTTATATTATTATATTTCCGTTTAGTGAATATGTATTATTTATTCATAGGTTGCGGAAAACTTGAGTGCTTCTGATCGAAAATATTGCAGGAAAACTTATTAATGGAGTTATTCTCTCTTGTGTGTTTCTCCGGTGTCTTTCGGAATGGTTGAGATTGTCATCTATTTATACACATCTATATGAATATGGTGCAATCAATGCTGGTTAATCCTCATTAATTTGCCAATCATAATCAGCCAATTAATTGTCAATCAATGACTCATTAATCTTGCAAATCAGCCAATTAAAATAATAGTCAATGACTCATTAATTTGCAAATCATAACATTAATTAGCTGTTATTACTCAATTTAACTAATTTTCTCCATTCCAACTACCCTTCTTTGAGACTCGATATCTCATTCACACTAACTTCATTTTTGGACATATAATGGATTGTTACAAAGCCTTACACTTAATAATTATATTTACTAATAATTATCTATGTCCAAAATTAGTGAAAACACATTTTTTACTAAAATTTTCCAACAATCCCCCACATGAATGGAGATCGGTCGAAAACACACGAAATTTTGACAAAATTTTTGCGGTTGAGTCCTACATAGGATAGGTAGGTGTGACCCTTTGAACCTTCCTTTGTGAGATGCACTTAGCCTCCTAGATCTGAGTAGACGCGATGTCCTTGAACTCAGCCTCTGTTTACGTAGACGACAATACACACTCACACACGACTCTCCCTGACATTGTCAAGTCCTCATAGTCGTGCCCTTTATGGTCATGAGCACTAGCCTGGTTCTGCGAGAGCTCTTAGGAATTGTCGCTTTATAGTGGCAACGCCGTCGCTTTGCCGAATCTTCTAGGACTTCACTAAGTCGGTTACATTCTGACGCCATC
>BQNB010158505.1:0-15024 GCA_026074375.1 Tanacetum coccineum
GTCTGTTGAAAAAGATGAACATAAAAATGAATGTCTAAAAGAAATAGCAAATGCAACTAATATAAATGCTCTTAAGTAGCGGGAATAAAGCTTAACTCTTTAAAGTTTAAACAAAAAATCTAAACACACAAAGAATGTATAAAGTTATCAAAATCAAGCACCAACAAACAAATACTTAGTACATTGCAATTTTATGAAACTGCTTGAATAAGAAAACATATATATGCGAAATAGTGAAAGAAATATAGTTTGATTACACTTTGCGGACACATGACCCGTACGACCCTAAATTGTGTAACGGGGCTTAGTTATCTAAATAAGTGATAACCAGATACTTGTTTTTAAAACACAACTTTAAATAACAAACAAACCAAACATCCTATGAGACATATCCCCACGAGGACTTCAACAAATATAAACCAAACCAAACCTCACCAGCAACTAAAACAAATGTACTGAGCTACAACCAAGATATGTGATATGGAAGGACCAAAGAGAACCAAAAAGTCAAAAATATCCATATCAGAACATTACTACAAAAGAAATCAAAGCATAACCAAACACCCCTTTACACTGGAAAACTCAAGCAGCAGTATGCTTTTCATTATTTCATAAGAACAAAAATGTATTGTATGACGAGACCATTCGTAAGTTCACGAGAATCCAAATCATACCTTTCAGATTTAAGCATTGGCAATATAACAAAGTTGACTTTATATAAAAATGTGGATATAATTTTGTAAACTTTTTGTGGATGGAACATTGCTAAAAAATGTTTGATATGCTATCTTGGCAACTCCAATGTCCATACGAAACTTTTTTAACTTGGTATATGAAAGAAAATTGGCAACGACCTTTTTATAATAAATAGTTAGGATGAGAAACATAAGTGCACTACTTTCATAAACCACAACTGCTATAACTAATATTAATCATCACCTCAAAACCACATGTGTGTATTTTAACGTACAAGATGAAGCTGAAACAAGTTGTCTGTTACATGGGACATTAACAATCCATCAGGGTGTCCGATTGGTGTTAAGGTGGCTTTCTTTACTTCTAATAATTATGCTATAGTAAACATTTCTAAAAGTTTATAATTGTGTTGTAACATTAATTTATAAACCTTTTTATTTTATAAACTTATCTCCACTATGTATAATCCTTTTCAAGTTTTATAAACATCTCATATAATTCAAGTGCATTAAATTATGAAAATGTCTAATATCCTAAACCTCTTCATGTCACATAAGCTTGAAATGGATGTTCACTATGGTTTACAAGTTTTTAGACCTCTTCATAATTTTATAAACCTTTTCATAACCTACTATAGTAGATGCCCTGAACATGTACAAATAAACTATAGACCTATGAGTCATTGATGTAGCAAATTCCAAACTGTCTTTTACCAAAATGTTTAAAGAAAATAAAAATTGAAAAGCCCGTGTATTACACGGGTTTAAGGCTAGTTTGTCACTAAAAATGTGTCATAAGTTTTGTGTTTCACAACACACGTATAAAAAAAAATATTGTGTGGTCGATTGACAAATGTATAAAAGACCAAGGTGTCCAATATATATGGGTCAAGGAAATGTGTGCTGAACCATAGTGTGTCACTACCAAATGTATTAAAGATTAATAAAATGGTGTCCCTACAGTAAGAGAGGAGAGCCCGGAGATTAGTGAGTAGCGCCTGGGGTCGAAGGAGCGCAGCGAGGCCAGATTGGGGTGTGTGGGAGTGTGTTCTTTGGGTGGTACTTGATGTTGTGAGGGGTTTTTTTGTGCTTCACAAGGCGGGGAGGTGGAGGTTATCTGATTATGTTGTTAAAGAATGTCGTAGGGGTGGCGTCCTAAGTTGTCTTTGCCTGCGAACATATTCAAGCGCTCAGAGGATTAACTAAGTTATGCCCAAGGCAATAATCATCCCTGAGCGCTGAAATGTTCGGCAAAAATCATCCCTCACCACGAATTATGGAGGGTAATTATGTCATTTAAAACACACAGGGATGATTTTTGCCAAAATATGTTTAATCCAAGGGATGATTTTTGCAGTTTTACAAAAAAAAACTAATATTCACAATTATAATTATTTTTTACTTTTTTTTAATTAAATCATCACTTCATTATAATAATAGAATTTACAACAAATTAGAGGGGAGCGGAGATACTATTTAGGCCTTCACTCTTTTGCGTCAAAGGCGATATTATTATTATTATTATTATTATTATTATTATTATTATTATTATTATTATTATTATTATATTTAATTCTATTATATTTAATTGTAATTTACTTATTTTATTATTATTATTTATTATAAATCACTTTATTAGAAATTTAAGGGATTTATAAAAAATTATTGGGAAGCCGAGATATTATCTAGGCCCCCACTCCTTGATGTGTGTGTTTATCTGACTGGGACTTTCGCCTTTGACACAAACCAGGATGGCTGATTTTGTTCCGCCTTCACACGTTTACGTTGTGCCGCATCAATCAGCCATCATGGTTTGTGTCAAAGGCGAAAGTCCCAGTCAGATAAACACACACATCAAGGAGTGGGGGCCTAGATAATATCCCTTAAATTTCTAATAAAGTGATTTATAATAAATAATAATAATAATAATAATAATAATAATAAAATAAGTAAATTACAATTAAATATAATAGAATTAAATAAATATAATAATAATAATATCGCCTTTGACGCAAAAGAGTGAAGGCCTAAATAGTATCTCCGCTCCCCTCTAATTTGTTGTAAATTCTATTATTATAATGAAGTGATGATTTAATTAAAAAAAAGTAAAAAATAATTATAATTGTGAATATTAGTTTTTTTTTGTAAAACTGCAAAAATCATCCTTTGGTTTAAACATATTTTGGCAAAAATCATCCCTGTGTGTTTTAAATGACATAATTACCCTCCATAATTCGTGGTGAGGGATGATTTTTGCCGAACATTTCAGCGCTCAGGGATGATTATTGCCAATAGTATCGGTTAGGGATGATTAGTGCCAAAAAATACAAACCACAGGGATGATTTTTGCAGTTTACTCTAAATTTTAAGTGTGTCATAAAAGTAAATTAATGGCGTGACAATAAAAATAAATGAGTAAACGGCAAAAATCATCCCTGTGGTTTGTAGTTTGTGGCACTAATCATCCCTAGCCGATACTATTGGCACTAATCATCCCTCAGTCGCCAAATGTCCGAAAAAAATCATCCTTATTGGGGATGATTTTTGCAAAAAGTTTAACAAAAAGTTTTGCAAAAATATCCCTCTAGGGATGATTTTTGCCGAGTGTTTCACCACTCAGGGATGATTAGTGCCAATAGTATCGGCTAGGGATGATTAGTGCCACAAACTACAAACCACAGGGATGATTTTTGCAGTTTACTCAAAATAAATTAATAAAGCAAAGCACCTCAAAAGTTGGGGCATTTCAGAATTATTATTTTTTTACAAATAAAATTTGTTTTTGGATTTTTTATTTTTCTTTAAAAGGACAAATTTTTTAGACTTTTTGCTATATTTGAAGTAAATAAGGCAATGAAAAGGTAAACTTCAATAAAAATATGAATATGTGGTATTGAGTGTGTGCAACCAAAGTCTATAAAATACACTTACCTAATCTTATATAACTCAATTTTTTCACATATCAACTTTTTATAAGAGTTTATAAAAGAAAATAAAAGTAGAAGAAGATAAGAAAATATAAAAAGTTGATATCTTTACATCTTTTCTCATCTCATTTCTCTTTTATTTTCTTTTATAAACTCTTATACAAAGATTCAAAGATATAAAAAGTTGACATCTTTACATCTTTTCTCATATCCTTCTCTTTTTTTTGAACGGCGACTTTATTAGAACCACTAGCAAGGAGCTAGAAAATTACAAAGGAATCAAAAAAGGGTGTTGAAGCCAACTAACCCAATTCAAAGTTCTATTACATCTAGCTACACACCAATAAAAAGAGCGTAAAACAATATTGTCGAAAATAGCATCCTTTCGGGGAATAGGAGACGCAAAAAGGAATTGGTTCCTGAAGTTCCAAAGGCTCCACCAAGAAACGTAAACACCCTCTCCACCTCTTTCGTCTTAGAACCTAAATGGATAGATTTGAACCAAGAGAGCCAATCTTCGTACGACTCATAAGGATGAACATCCAAATTCCACCATCTACAAATTAACTTCTGAATATCTTTCGCCACAGAGCAACCGAAGAATAAATGGGACGAATCCTCGAGCACGTGATCACAAAGAGGACAAGCCAAAGACGGAAGCAAGACATTCCTACGAGACAAATTCGATCTAGTAGGTAAACGATCGAGATAAAGTTTCCGCAAGCAAAAACGTTTTACCTAATCGAATACTTTTAAACATCGAGTAGAACTTTCATTTTAGGGAGAAAAGCCTCATCTAACATAGATCGAACATCATGACTTGAAAAACACCATCGCCAATTAAGTCCCAAAACCATTCATGAACATCCATATTAATAAATAAACCGTATCAAGTAATAACGAAAGCTGATCAAGTTGTTGTGACTCTACACCTCCTCGGACATGACGACGAAAAGAAGAGGAGATAGACGTATTCTAGGTGGAAACTTAATACCTTATCTGTACTGTTTGTTGGCCATAATTCATGAACTCAGTTACCATAGGGAACATATCGTGAATATCTATAAAAAATAGGATACTCGTTTCTTTCTCTTGTTTGGGACAAGTCATGAATATAGAAGTATTTTTACAGTGAAAGAAGTTGGGAAGAAGTTGTTAGAAATGATTACCTAGGAAATATTAAAAGAAATTTCATCAAGATTTAATAATTGGTCCATTCTCAGTCTCGGTAAAGTCCATCTTGTTGCGATAGGAATGAACAAGAACAAATAAGTTTTAGCTAATGTAATAAAGATACCAATTATTGTTCCAAAGACTCTACACCTTTTAGTAATTTCAAAAAGCTCGAGAACAAATATGTATGGAATAGAAAGATTCCAACCCCCAAGTAAAGAACTGTTACGAATAATGAAGAAACTAGTAGATTTAAATATGAAGCAACGTAAAATAAACAAATTTGATACCGGAATATTCGGTTTGATAACCTGCTACTAATTTCTTCTTCACTGCTTCTGTAAATCAAAAGGTAATCGTTACACTCTACTAGGAAGAAATAGAAAAACTCCCGACAGTTTAAGTATAAGTTTCCACCTAGACAACCTCTTCTCATCTTATAATCGTCTCAGTCCCAAGCCTTTTTAGAAGACATCTTATCTCCTACTAAAATACCCAGTATTTAAAAGGAGCCTTTCATTATCATACAACCATAGACTTAGCAACTTCAGCCACACAATTATCTGGATAACCGACACCAAGAAGATACTCTTCTGAATATTTATTTACATACCAGAAGTAAGGAAACCGCAGAATATCAGAATACCCTTTACGTTTAGAATGAGACCACTCACCACTAAATACCGCGTCGTCGGGTAGAATAATGAGACAACGTAGTAGAAAGGGTCAACTTGTATCCTTTGAGAAATTCCTGCTTCAACTGGCCCGGGAAAATGATAATGGGAGAGACTCATAATAGTAACAACAAAAAGGGATCTAAGGTCCCCCTTTTCAAGCCTCGTATAAATGAAATTCAGTATCGGACTCCCTTAACTAAAATAGAGCCGTCCCTGAAAACAGACTGCCACGAATCCATGAACCCATTTAGGACCAATCCAAAAAGAGAGAACATCATCAATAATCCCATCTAACGGAATCATAAGCCTTGGCGAAATCGACTTTAAAAATCATGGCTTGTTGCTTTTTAAGTTTGCACCGAGCTAAGATTTCATTGATAATAAAAGGACCATCGAGAATCTGTCTATTAGGAAGGAATGCAGTCTGAACATCTGAGATGAGATCCGAAATAACCAAGGAACCGAAAGCTAGGATCTTAGTAACGACTTTTGTAAGGTTTCCATAAACTGATGGGACGGTAGTCACTAACAACTTTCGGATCAAGAACTTTAGGGATGAGGGCCACAAACGAAGAGTTGCATCCAATAGCAAAATCTCCATGATCAAAAAACCATTTCACAGCTATGCAAAAGTCAGGCCCAACAACGGTCCAATACTTACGAAAAAATTCGAAAGTAAAACCGTCTGGCCCAAGGGATTTATCAACTCCACAACCCCACACGGCTGTGCGAATATCTTCATTTGAGATCGGAGATTCCAATTCTAAGATCTGATCATTATTGAGACGATTAGGAAAAGGAAAGTTAAGACTACCTCGTCTAGAACCCGGGGTCTTGAATCTGTCCGTGAAATGCATTCCTAAACTCTTGTTTAACAAGAATCAGTTCGACAATCCAAACACAATCTTACAAATACCTTAACTGAAAGATTGGCGCGTTTTTTTGTTAATGATAGCATGAAAGTATTTGGAGTTCTCGTCCCCCTCGATTGCCCAGCGAATTTTTGCCTTTTGCATGATATCACGGTTGTTAGAAGATTGTATATTATTATCATAATTATGTGACCAATTTTAAGCAAGATTATTTCTATAAATAATTTCCTAAAATAAATTTTCACATAAAAGGCAACAATTACACATATATAAGCACCAGATTTTACATATATTTATGTTTTTTATGTAATTACTACGCTATATGATTTGGTTCGTGATGCCACTGTTGAAAATCGTTATCTAATAACAATAATATTACACATAATATTCTACGAGCTACGCAGCGGATCTATTCATATAGCATATATAATTAACACATAAAACATAAATAAGGAAACATACCGTTAGCAATCAAGTTAGTGACGAACACAAGAATCTTGAAGTACACGCACGTGTGTAATAAACGTGCTTTACCGAAAACTACTTCTAGTTACTAAAGGAAGTAACCGCGTGCGGTTCATACACTACACGTCTAGCGGTATCAACCGAATGTTAGTTCTTGACCAACGAATATGTGAACACCAAGAAATCAAAACACAAAAAACCCTAAGGTTGTGTGTGTTTGATCGAACCAAGGAGGAGAAGAAACAAGGGATGGGGATAATGAGCTCTAGGATACTCCTTATATAGAGATGTATTTAGGTTTTACCTAAAATACATTCCTTGTAGGAAAAGATAGCTCAAAGCCCGATCCAACCCCCTCCTTGGCTAGATCCGGTCGAACAAGAGTCCCCCACCCTTGGGGTTGACTTTTTGACTTTTCTAATTATTTATGGTTAATTACATTTAATTACCCATTAATTAAAAAGCCTTATTAGTTAGTTACATCTAACGAACTAATTAACAACCGTTAGTGTTCATTCGTCGAATCATATATTAATATAAATAATAAATATACAATTATATTATTATTAACATTAATATAATGATACATAAATGTATAACGTGTGTGACCCCGTAGGCTCACGTATTTCTAGCCGTATAAATATTCGTATGGCATGAGCATAAACCCAACACTAAGCCTATCGTCTCCCTTCTAGAGTTGAAGTAGCACGAAATATGGTCCTCATCCAGGTAAGTATGCCCGCCTCTTACGCGTTAGCTTTTGCCTCTTTTGTCTATGGATCATGTGGTATCCATTGATTTGTGGTTACATTTTCCTGATGCTTGATGCATGTTTCAAACCCACAAGGTCTTACTGACTTACTTTGCCTTGATTATATTATATATGCCACATGATTATAGTTGTTCAGTATATGTGTGTTTTTTAAGATTGTTATACCCATTAGTTGCCAAGTTGTTATGTGCCCTTTTAAAATAGCTATAGGCAGGTTAAAATCTGTTTAAGCTATATGTACCAAATACCTGACTGCCACTTCAAAGATATACACTCGATATGAAAATTAAAGGGAAGCCAGTGAAAAGAAAGCCAGATCCTGAATGTGGAGAGCATTCGCACTTGCAGAGCGATTGTAAAAAACAAAAGGCATGCTACTTGGGTTTGGAGTCTGAAACTTACTCAATCCTCAAGGGATATTGTCCCTTTGTATAATGAGTACATGCCTACTAGCCACTATGGTTTCGCTGACACTAATGGTCAAAGCAGTGTAAACACATGTAACCTTACTTTTCAGTTAAATAGTATACCTTAAAATTGTGTTTCGAGCCTTTGGTTTTATTTAACTTTTGTGTATTGCAGCAACTAATATGAATGCCATTGGTGTAAGCCGAACTTTTTTTGAAGCTTTTAAAAGTTTTCATGGATTTGAGCTTATTTACAAGTATTTATGATTTGGGTTATATGTGTTTCGGGCTTTGTAACTCTATAACTCAATTTTAAGCCTAGTAGCTAACTAATATTGACCACTCTATAAATATTTTTTGCCGCCTTGAGTCACGCCTTAAAAACACTATGACACAACGCCTCACGCTAAAGCTCGCTTCACGCTATTTATAACCTTCAATGGTTTACATGTAACCTCTAGACAAGATATCCAGAATCGAACCTCGTCAAATACACATTTATGAGTTGTCAAAGAAAAAGATAAAAACGACGATTATGTTACTCCAGTTTAGTTGCCTACATATAACTAAAAACTCGATTTCCTCGAGTAACCTGAATCCCTACTTCTTTGTTTTTTCTTCCAAAGAAAAGAGGATCACTAAAATTTAGAACCTAATTATAACTATACTCATTTGAGATGTCAAAAATCACTGTTGCTCATAACAACTGTTCATGGCCCAGCCCACTCACTTTAGCCTGACCCATGTGACAGCCCATTACAACTACCCATACGTGTGTTTCTTTTCTTTTTTCCCCAGACGTCTCATATCTTCTAGAAATATCATAACGTCTCATATCTTCTGCGTCAGGTTTGTCTCATGTTGTTTTGTTTCCGGCTTATCGCTAACCCCATGTCTCTGATCCTCCCTGAATGCACACATACATGAAATTACACAATATAATTTTTTTGTCTCCCGAAACAAACCCATATCTCCATTTTCCAAGAACTCAAAACAAAGATATAGAATCCCATGGTTATCATGATGTTGCTGTAGAACTTCACAAAAATATACATACAACCTCCTTCTTTCGATCTTCTTTTTCTGTCAAGAAACCTGTTGTGATCCAACCTGATCTCAATCAGTGAAATGGAGGAGGATCTTACTAGTAATCAGAAAACTCAAGAAACAAGAAAAGAGCTTTGGTGATTAAAAGTGATTTGTTATTGAATCATGAATTGAAAGGAAGTTTGTTACAAGAGAGTTGTAATGAATTGCATGAAATGAAATGGTTACAAGTAATTGGTATTTATAGAACTAAAATGAAAGTAAATGATCATAACAGTCTTTCCCGCCCAAATGAGAAGCTAATTGAAATTTGACTTTGTTTGACTTTCTTCTTTGACCCGGTTCATATCATTCCACTCTCCTTGAAATCATTCTTGTCCACAAGAATCAGCATTGAATTCCGGGTACTTAGCTTGTAATTCTGTAGCAACCTCCCATGTGGCATCATCAGCATTACCATTTGACCATTGGACAAGCCAATAAACCACTGCTGCATTTCTGACTTTAGCAATTTTTCTATCTAACACAGCAACTGGAAGTGCTGTAATCAATCCTTCTTTGTTACAATGTGGCAATGGAATTGAAGTAGTTGGCAGACCTTTGAAAGGTTTCAATTGTGAGACATGAAAGACATTATGTACAGTAGCATTATCAGGGAGCAATAGCTTGTATGCCACTTGACCACACTTAGATACCACTTGAAAGGGTCCATAAAACTTGGGAGAAAACTTGTGTTGCTTGTGCATCCTGAGAGTTACTTGTCTGTGTGGTTGGAGCTTCAGTAACACCCAATCACCCACCTCAAAACTTCTGTCACTTCTCTTTCTATCTGCAAATACTTTCATCCTTTGTTGAGCTCTGTCTAAATGAAACTGGAGTGCATCAATAACAGCTTCTCTTGCCACCAAGGTCCTATCCACAGCCTCCACATGTGAGTCCCCAGCCATATAAGAAACATGAGTAGGAGGGGTCTGACCATATACTACTTCAAAAGGGGTAGTGTTAATGGTTGTGTGATAGTTAGTGTTGTACCAAAATTCTGCTAATGACAACCAATTTACCCATTCCTTAGGTTGTTCACTAGTCATACATCTCAAATAACATTCTAGGCATCTGTTAACCACCTCAGTTTGGCCATCTGTTTGTGGGTGGTAAGCAGTTGACAGCTGTAAACTAATGCCTAACTTCTTAAACAATTCCTTCCAAAAAGTACTGATAAAGATCTTGTCCCTGTCACTAGTGATGGTCTTGGGTAAACCATGTAGTTTATAGACAGTATCAAGGAAAACTTGAGCAATTTGAACAGCTTTAAAAGGATGAGATAGAGGGATAAAATGACCATACTTGCTAAGCCTGTCTATAAAATGTGAGGAAGGCAACCCCTCAATAAAATCCATGGAAATGTCAATCCAGATCTTAGTAGGAATGGGCAGAGGTTGTAACAATCCAGGATAAGGGGCTAGATCAGGTTTGTGACATTGATAAATAGTACAAACCCTTACATGTTCTCTGACAGATTTCTTCATCCCCTTCCAATAGAATACAACTTTTAATCTCTTATAAGAAGCTTCTACCCCAGAGTGTCCACCCATAGGTTCATCATGGTAAAATTTGAGCAATTTTTGCCTCAAGTTATCATTTTCCCCAATCACCAACTTCCCATTCCTCCTTAATTGGTCACTTTGCCAAGTAAATTTGGAACCTGCAACTGGTCCATCCTTTATCTGGTTTATGATCTGTTGTATACTAGGATCACCTTCCCAACTAGCTTGAATTCTCTGCAATAAATCATTAGAAATATCTGTGATGACCATAGTTTGCAAGGAAGGAGAAGAAGTCCTAGATAAGGCATCTGCAACCAAATTCTCACTTCCTTTCTTATATATGATTTCATAGTCATAACCCAACAATTTAGGCAACCACTTGATTTGGAAAGGTGTGGTTAATCTTTGTTCCATTAAGTATTTCAGGCTGAAATGATCAGTTTTGATTTTAAAGTGTCTATCTTATAGATAACCTCTCCACTTCTCTTATGCATACACTACAGCCCACAATTCTTTTTCATAAGTAGAAAGCCCTTTATGTTTTGGAGCCAATGACCTACTCAGAAAAGCAATAGGATGACCTTGTTGTTGTAAGACAGCTCCAATACCTTCATCAGAAGCATCTGTTTCTACTGTAAATTCTTCTTGGAAGTTTGGAAGAGCCAAAACTGGGGCATTTATCATTGCAGATTTTAAACATTCAAAAGCTGCTTGAGCATCACTAGACCATTCAAATGAATTCTTTTTTAAAAGAGCTGTCAAAGGCCTACTAATTGCTGCATAGTCTTTAATAAACCTTCTGTAATAGCCTGTTAGACCTAGAATTCCCCTTAATTTCTTGATGTTCATAGGCACAGGCCATTCTTGCATAGCTTTAACTTTAGAAGATCAGTAGACACTCCTATTCTTGAAATCACATGACCAAGATATTCTACTTGTGTTGCCCCAAACACACATTTACTCATCTTTGCATATAGCTGTTGGGACGGCATAGTCTTCAGCACTAATTCTAAGTGCTTAGCATGTTCTGTCATATCTCTACTATACACTAGTATATCATCAAAGAAAACGAGGACAAATTTTCTTAGGAAGGGAGCAAAAACCTTATTCATTAAAGCTTGAAAGGTGGATGGTGCATTTGTTAACCCAAAAGGCATCACCAAAAACTCATAGTGACCCTGGTGAGTTCTAAAAGCAGTTTTAGGTATATCCTCCTTACTTATCCTTATTTGATGGTATCCTGATCTTAAATCTAGTTTAGTGAACACTTGTGCCCCAAACAACTCATCAATCAGCTCCTCTATAATGGGAAATGGGAAATTTGTCCCTTTAGAGTTCTTGTTTAAAACTCTATAGTCCACACACATTCTCCAAGTTCCATCCTTCTTCTTAACCCTAACAATTGGTGAAGAAAAAGGACTATGACTTTCCCTTATAACCCCACTTTCAAGCAACTCAGTGACCATAGCCTCAATAGAATCTTTTTGGGTGGGAGGATATCTATAAGGTCTGATGTTAATAGGGGTAGTGTCTTGCAATGGAATTCTATGATCATGTCCTCTATGGGGAGGTAAAGATTTTGGGACAGCGAACACCATTTCATACTTATGCAACAAAGGGCTTAAAGAAGAATGAGCATTATTAGGTTCATTGGTTATACCTGTGGTTATACCTGTAATCATGAGCTCAGCTTGAATACCAGAAGAAGGATATACATATAATGCCATGGAAAATAATTTTGCACCTAATTGCTTGCCCTGCATCCATTGTAGTGCAGCTTGTAGGACTCCCCTGAGGATTACCTTCTTACCATGATACATAAACTCCATTCTTAGTTTTAAGAAATTACAAACAATGTCACCCAAAGTGGCTAACCATTGTACTCCTAACACCATTTCACAACCCCCCAAAGGAACTAGCATCATGTTAGCTTGGAATGTTTCTCCCTACAACTTCCAAGTTAATCCTTTGCACACATGGTTACTTGTGAGAAAATTTCCACCAGGAACTGTTACTTGTAGTGGATAACTCTCTTTAATTGAGCAACCCATCTGTTTTGCTGTTGACACATCTAGAAAGTTATGAGTACTTCTACAATCAATCAAAATATTAACATGCTTATTGTTAATCTGTCCCTTAACCCTCATTATCTGAAAAGTATTTACCCCTAAAATGGCAGTAAGAGATATTTGTGGGTGTGCAGCTACATTTAACTTAATATGACAATCATTATGGTCATCAATGACATTTTCCCCTGCATTATCCTCATAGCCAAACACTCCTTCATCAAACTGTTCACCCAATTCTTCCTCTAATTCTCCACTTCCCTCAATGATTTCCAAAGAGAATAGCCTCCCACTGCACTTATGGCCAGGCACATACTTTTGATCACAATAGAAACATTGATTCTTGGATCTTTTATCATCCAATTCTTTCTGAGTCAACTGTTTCCTATATGGGACATTATTGGACACTGGTTTGGGTCTATTAGGAGTGTAGTTCACATTTGCCACTTGTGAACTTGGATTTCTAGCAAAATTGTTATACACTGGTTTAGGGGCTGGTAGCAAGGACTTAGTGATCTTTCTTGACACATTATTGTTTGATTCTTGTAACTTTGACAAACAATAAGCATCAGCTAAACTTTGTGGCTTAAACATCCTCACTGTCATTTCAATCTCCTTATCCAATCCCCCTAAAAAGAAACTAACTGCTTGTGCTTCAGGGATTTCCACCTTAGTCATGATCACATCAAAAGCATCAATATACAATTGCACCAATCCCCCTTTTTGCCTAATATTTTTCAACTCAGACATAGGATCTTCATAGGTACTACTGAATCTTTTTAACAAAGCCTCAACATACACATCCCAATTCACATTTTCAAAATGAATTCTAGTAAACTGTTGATGCCATGCTAAAGCTTTATCATACAAGAGCATAGAAGCCAATTTCACTTTGTCCCCTTCTTCAATATCATCCACCTTAAAGAACTGATTACATCTATACACCCAACCAGTAGGATCATCACCATAGAACTTAGGAAATTCAATTTTGGCTATCCTACTCATTCTTGTGTTAACAATTCGTGAGCTAATAAGCTCAACTCAAGTTTATTGAGCTTATTGAGGTTTAGAGGCTTGGAAGCCATTAGAGAACACTAAGCATGTACCTAGGATAGCTTAGTGTGAAGAGACTTCAAATTTCAGGTTTAATTTTCTATATTTCATTTCTATCAGTTGAAGCTTATTCTAGTAGCTTATTGCTTAGACTTTTTGTGTGCTTAATATTGTTCAAAATTGTTTAGATAAGTTTAGATATTCAAATATTTCTTAGTTAATTGTAGTTAGAATCATTAAGCTGTCAATTACCTTAAATTCTGTCATATTAGTAGGAAAAGCTAGGAGAGAAACTA
Organism: Tanacetum coccineum; assembly: GCA_026074375.1. NCBI lineage: Eukaryota > Viridiplantae > Streptophyta > Magnoliopsida > Asterales > Asteraceae > Tanacetum > Tanacetum coccineum. The sequence goes on from BQNB010158505.1 coordinate 13,995, forward strand.
GTTCATTCTTCTAAATAAGCTGTAGGTTTTAGTTTTAAAATAGCTTAAGTAGGTGAATTCTAGTCTGAGTAGCTATAAAGTTTTAGCAGTTTAAGTGTTAAAATAGATTTTAGATAAAAATTAGCTTAGACAGTTAGATTTAAAGAGTGTTTGGATTTAGGAGTAATTGACTTTTAAAGTCAAATTCAGTTAGTGAATTTGCATAAGACAGTTGAGTTAGGAGTTATAATCAAGTTTTAAAGTGATTTTGAAACTTAGTTTGAAGAAATGCAGAATTTAGGGCTCAAAATTCCTTTCTAGCACCAGGGCATTTTAGATAGTGGAGTAGTTTTAGCTTTAAGAAATTTACAGCTTTCTAGTGTTCAATATTGTTTAAAGCAGGATTAGATACATGTATTTAGTAGGTTTAATGAGTTTTCATTTAAGAAATTTAGCCTGCAAGTAAGAATTGGCCAATTGCATCAGCAACATCAGTTACTGCTGTTATTGCTCTTTCATTTTCTAAGCCTCTTTCTAATAGTTATAAGTAGGAATTAGAATTTAGTTTTAAGCACCTTAGTTGTATTCCATTAGATCTTCATAAATGTTCTCTGAACTTTCATTATTAAGCTCTTAGACTAGCTTAACTTTTCTTACAAAAGTTGAATAGCAGCAAATGAGACTTATAGCTTATTTTTTTTGATTTTCTAATTTCTAGTTGTAAATGTTAAAATCCTTTTATCTAGGTTAGTTCTATATCAATAGTATAGCTTATTTCCAAATTGTCAGGTTCTAGAATTAAGAAATAAGCTAGTTAGCTTATTAGAAAAAGCTTTAATTCATTTTTAAGCCTGATTCTTCACTTTTCATTAGCAAGTTTATTGTTATTCTTGTTAACCTTTTGCATATTTCTTTTTAGTCATTCCTAGTACACATCTTAAGATCCATTAAACATCTTTTGGTTTTCATTTTTGTAACATCCGAGAATTTTCGAATTTAGTATGACGATGTCAATCTTTGACTTTTTGGGTCTGACTTGACTTATAAGAAC
>BQNB010158509.1:2935-15023 GCA_026074375.1 Tanacetum coccineum
CGGTTAAAACCGGGTTTTTTTTAAAAACGCATATAACGGTTATAAAAAAAAAATTAAAAATAAAAAAATCGGTTAAACCCGGTTATTTTAAAAAACCGGGTAAACTCGGGTTTAAAACCGGTAAAAAACCGATAGCTTATTAAACCCGAAAACCGGTCTAAAAAAACCGGTTTTTTTAAAACCGTTTCCAGTTTTTTGTACCGGTTTTAAAAAAACCGGTTCCCATTTGCACCTCTACACTAGTTCCCTGTTTTCTTTTTATATAGATAAACACAAGAGGATGATCCAGCCCAATAGAGGCCCATTTACAAAATATAAGAGCTCCAATTGGTTTCACTCAACACAAAGTGATTCATATAATACGATTAAGAGCCCAAAGATCTAACTACTCAAGAGTCAAGATTATATACATATACTATAGATGGAATAAAACGCTGTCGTTTTTGGCAGCCTTGCTACAGTAGCTACAGTGACCGGCCCATTAGGCTCCCACTTTGGGCCGGCCAATTTGACATTTTTTTTTCCTTTAACTAGGCAAATTTAAAAAAAAAAATTGCTCGGCACAAAATAAGAAACAAAATTACAAAAGTACTTAGTTATTCAGATCAAAAAATATCTGCGGCACGAGACCAAACACATAAGCTGATATAAAAAAATAAACTATTGCACAAAATAATTAAAAAAAAAATTGCTGGGCACAAAATAAGAATTTTTTTTACAAAAGTATTGATTTATTCAGATCAAAAAATACTCACGACATGACGCCCAACACATAAGCCCATATAAAATTTTTTATTAAACATGACACTGGAAAAATAAAGCCGATACTATAGATGGAATAAAACGCTGCCGTTTTGGCAGCCTTGCTACAATAGCTACAGTAACCGGCCCATTGGGCTCCCACTTTGGGCCGGCCCATTTGACACCTTTTTTTTGTTTTTCTTTTTCTTTAACTAGGCAAATTTTTTAAAAAAAATTTGCTCGGCACAAAATAAGAAACAAAATTACAAAAGTACTTAGTTATTCAGATAAAAAATATCCGCGGCACGAGACCAAACACATAAGCTGATATAAAAAAAATAAATTATTGCACAAAATAATTAAAAAATTTTTTTGCTCGGCACAAAATAAGAATTTTTTTTACAAAAGTATTGATTTATTCAGATCAAAAAATACCCACGACATGACGCCCAACACATAAGCCCATATAATTTTTTTATTAAACATGACACCGGAAAAATAAAGCCGCACAAAATAAAAAAAACAAAATTTAACACCCCGCATCAGCGCGCGGGCAATCATGCTTAACACATATTTACCCAATCTCATAAAATTATATTAAAATAAACTCAAATAGCCAAAAAAACAACCTTTAAACACATAACCTTAAAAAAATTTAGCATAACATACAAATTTTAAAAATAAAAAACACCCACATCTATGATAAAAGAAACACCGCCCCGCAGCAACGCGCGGGCAACTATGCTTGTTATATTAAAAATGGGACAACCGGATCTGTACGTTAGCCCATTTTAATGTCACAAACAATACTTGAGTTACAAAACATGTGAAAAAAGAATTTTGTTTTAGAATGCACAAAAACTGAATACATAAGGAATTGTACCTGTTAGAGCATCATTGTTATGGTACGTTTCAGTCGTGATGATCGTCGTGTTACCATGCATGCTTGAGAAACTCTGAGCGAGCTTGTCTAGGAGCACCGCAACATGAATAACTTGATCCGAGAAACTTGATAGGGTTGCAGATTCGTTTTGTTCAGAATGGATCTGTTTTAGTAAGATCCCAACTTGGGTTTGCAAGTAAGATATCTGGTGATGCAAGGACTGAGGGTCGTGCAATTCATAATTTGACACTATCCGTTGGCGAAAGATAGCAGAAATGAAGATGAAAACGAGGGTCATGAAAAGAGTTGATAGAAGGCATTTCAATGGCTTCAGAGAACTTAGTTTCGACATTTTTATGATGGGGTTTTATCTGATATCGACTTTTTTTATTGGATTTAGAGTATGAGTAATGTTTTGGGCATTGAAATGAGGCCGTTGTAGGGGGAGCATGGTTCGGTTTGGTTCGGTTTTTGTATAAAACCGAAACCGAACTAAAAAAATTCGGTTTTTGAGTTTTAGAAACCATTCGGTTTCAGTTTCGTGTCAGTTTGGTTTTTCGGTTGTCGGTTTATTTTCGGTTTGGTTTTTCGATTTTTTTCGGTTTCTATACGATTTATCGACCTTGCTTTTACAAAGTCGATTTGGAATATACCATAAACCAACACCTAAAAAGCTTTAAAGAAACAATCAAAATAATGAGAAACCAAAAACATAACAATGACGATAAAAAACAAACGACCATATATAATCCTAAAAAGTTGTTTATGTGTTATAAAGCATCACAATAAAACGATAAAAACCTAATAAACACAAAAAACTCCTAGAAGAGAACTTATTATGTGTCCTTAATTGCATATTCAAGAAGCATATAAAACAAATAGTAGTTACTCGACATGATATAGTTAATCTAGCGGAGCATATTCATCGTCCCTTAGCTTCGATCAAAACTTATTTTTGTTCACATGTTTATAAAGATCGGTGCGGTTTATATTGGTTTTTATTAATGCTAAAACCGAACCGAACCAAAAACTTTGATTTTTTCAAAATCTGAAAACCGAACCATCGATTTTTCAATTGGTTTCGGCTTTTTAGGTTTCGGTTCTTCGGTTTTTTTCAGTTTAGGTTCGATTTTTCGGTTTCCTACACACCCCTACCTTGTTGAACCTTGATTCATCTGAACTAAGTTATGATCTTTCCTAGAAATGTTTACTTAAGATCCTTAGAATATTTATAAACATCTAGATGAGTACACTTAAAGGGAAGTCTCGTAAACATTACTCTATATTACTATATATACTAAAATTGGTGAAATACGACGTCGTTTTAAGAAGTGGGCTCCATTCGTTTTAAGTTTAGCCCAGTTTAGTTCATCAATTCTTGCTTTGGCCCATGTTAACCCATAAAGCCCAACATAAAGGTCAATTATGTAAATAGTTTGAAACTCCGTATAGCGCAAAGAAAACCTACCAATCTCTATATTAGCTCAGCGAAAGTAAAAAAAAGGGCCCAGAATAGAGGGAAAAAGAATATTTACATAATGAACCCTCAACTTTTAACTATTTACAACTTTTTATATAATAAACTTTATTTATCAAATATATAACACACATCTACTGATTCATTCAGATCAAAAAATAGTATACCGACGGAAAGATCTTCCAATTACGAACAAAACGAGCCCAATATTGCAATGCTTCCGACATACGCACGATTTTATAAAAAATGTTGAAGTTTAATATAAATATAAAAAAAATTATAAAACGTACCCTCAACTTTTAACTATTTATGACTTTCTTATATAATAAGCTTTATTTATCAAATATATAACACATATCTACCGATTCAATCAGATAAAAAAATACCCGCGAAAAGATCTTCGAATTGCTAACAAAACATTAAAATAAATGACATGGGTCAGAAAACGTACAATTCTGTGCAAGCTTAAATTATATAAATAACGTATACTTTTTTGCCATTTACAGTCGGCTCAACATAGGAAAAAAATTACAAAACGTACCCTCAACTTTTAACTATTTACGACTTTTTTATATAATAACCCGCGGAAAAATCTTTGAATTACGAACAAAACGAGTCTAATATTGCAATGCTTCTGACATAACTTTAAAATAAACGACAGTGTCAGAAACGTACAATTCTATGAAAGTTTAAATTATATAAATAACATACATACTAAAAGTCGCTCACTTTATAAATGGCGCCGTTTTGGCCTTTCAAGCCTCGTCAACGTTTATAACCTTTAATAAGTAAATATATTGAGTATATGATTCCAGGTACATGTCATACTATATAAATACGAATACCACATATTTTGATAACCAAATTAGTAAAAAATAATATATTCGCCCCAACGACAAATACTCATTCAATTCCGTGATTGTTAAAAAAATGTCCAGTGAAATAAAATACATTTGTTGCATACAAGTCAGCCCCACCGCAACGCGCGGACACATTCCCACTAAATATTCATTTGAAATCAATTCGCAAAAAATTATGCTCCGCGGTAACGCGCGGGCTATCTTGCTTGTTATATATATTAAAGAGCAGTCGGTTATGAACAGTAACAGTGAAGCGAAAAAAATATTTTAAAAAAAAACAATTTTCAAAACGCACCCTGAACTTTAACCTATTTACGACTTTTTAATAAAACAAACTTTATTTATCAATTACGAAGCACATATCTATCGATTTATTCGGAAAAAAAATGTCTCTGAAAAGATCGTCGAATTGCGAACAAAACGAGCCTAATATTGAAATGTTTCCGGCGTGCGTCCGATTTTATAAAAAATGTTAAAGTTTAATATATATATTTCAAAAAACAATTTTCAAAACGCACCCTGAAATATGCTAAGTGTTACAAACCCGGCCTTAAACTTTAAGTTATCCACGACCTTTTAATATAACAAATTTTATTTGTCAAATCTTGAACGCATCTCTATCGATTCATTCGAAAAAAATGTCGCTGAAAAGATCGTCCAATTACGAACAAAACAAGCCCAATATCGCAATGCTTCCGACATGTATTCAAAATACTTATGAAAATATGTTTTAGCTGCCGTTCAAAAAAAATATATGTTTTAGTTTATCGGTTCGTTGTAAAGTGAGTCCTACAATTTCGCGCGCTCCACGGCACCGCGCGAATTATTAACCTCGATTAAAGTAGAAAAATGGGAAGTAAGGATAGTTCGACGAGCAGCAATATTTGTACATTGGACATTGGACACTTGTGCAATTGTATCAGTCTATTTTGTCTTAAAAAGCCCTAACTACGGACTAATGAGCAAAGGGGAGGTGATTATGAACACATAGGTCTATTATTTTGTCTTAAGAAACCCTAATTAATGAGCAAAGGGCAGTTGATTAGGTACACATAGGTGATATGTAGGATTGCTGTGGTTATTGCTAAAAAAGTTGGGTTGTCACACCAAGAATTCCACAAGATTCCTTGCAAAATTGCAAACCAATTTGCAAAGTATTAGTGTAACTATTACGACATTTAAACTAAATAGTTTTTTAGGTTTTAATAATGACAAACAAGTAACTTGTAATATATAACGTAAAAGGAGCAAGTTACGCGTGACCACAACTCATCAATGCATACATTCACCAACACTTCTCAACGTCTCGGGTCCACTCATGCTTCAACAACAGATCGAATATGTTTGTTATGTTACATTATGATCAACCTATTTAACAAACTATTAAGAATGGTTAAAATACTTTTCCGAACCTCGTTTTGCATTTCATACAAAGTGTGAACACGTTTTTATAAACTAAACAAAACTCATTTTGTCATGCATATTAGTTTAATCATTTGCATAAGCCCATGTGAATTTGCTTACATCTTCACTAAACAAATGATTTCAAGTAAACACATAATTAATAATTAACTAGTTGCATTAGTGAATAAAGACAAAATATGATTAATCATAAATAGAAACAAATATTTTCATATCTTTTTAAATCTAACAAATCTTTCCTTATTAGTGATAAGAAATATTTTATTTTTAGGAGGTTGTACTAAATAAGATATTAACTAAAATTAAGAGATTTTGAAAATATTTTTGGTTAACCACAAAATGATAAAAAAACGAGCAGATGCACCCGACGGATCCACATACCTGGATCCGTGTGTTTTTGAAAATGGGACAGATTTAGTTTATATATAAATACCAACCATTTGCATACATTTTGAGTGGCTCTTTCACAACCTTTCTCTAACATATTTTCACACACTTAGCCACCATTATAACCAAGTTTTTACAATGTAGAAACATACATTCTCATGTCTTTAAAACTCCACTAACCCTTGATCATAATACTTTTAACTTTCATTTGTTGCAAGCATGATTCTATATTATAATCAATTCAAGCAAGTTTAGAGATCTTACCATCCTCATCCACCACAAGCACATATATGAAGATCCACCACAACAAGCTTAGAGACTTATCATCTTCAATCAACAACATCATGCTTAGTGATCTTGATGTTCAGATTAGGCATTCATATCCAATTGACACGTATGTCTTGGATCATCATTATACACCACCATATATCATAACTATACAACAAATTATATGTTAGTTGGTTTATGTGTTTAAGCCATAAAACACAAGGTTTGTTATGTTATGTCATAAAACATAACGGGCTTGGTTGTACCCGAAGAATGACTCGGTATTTAGCTTTGTACCGAAAAAAGTGTAAGCGACGTTAGGTTGGTTCTACCTCGAACTAGGACACGGTATTTAGCTTTGTATCGGAAAAAGTGTAAGCGATGTTGTAAGGTGTTCTGCCATGAAGTGAGCTTGTTGATCTAGTGAAGTAACTCTTGAGTTGGTACTCGGGAAATGAAGTGGGCGAAGAGGAGCTTCGTGACCGAACCACTATAAATCATAGTGTTCGGTTTGCACTTCCTTTTACTTATCGCTTTACATTTACATTTGCATTTGCATTTATAGCTTTATATTTATGTGATATATTGTGTTGTGATGACATGTTTTGTTTTATACTCTGCTATCTTTATTGTTATACATCTATTAGAGACACTTACGTCATACTTGATAGGTTGTTTGATATATAAAAAAATTAAGTTTTAAACGAAAACGTATTCACCCCCTCTACGTATTCCAAACACAAACCGATATACAAAATAGATGTCAAAAATTCAACTAGAATAAAATTTCGATTAAACTGATTATTTATCGATGTTTTGAGTTTGATTACGTGTTTTATTGTTTCAACCAGCTGTGTACCATGCGGTAAAAAAACAGAATGTGTAAAATACAATGTCATAATAATGAGTTTTTGGATGTCAGAAAAAAAGGCAAGAATTATCCTAATCTTCTATCCTAAGTTTACATGACCAACATTTTCTGTTAGATAAAAGTAGGGGTGCTCACGGTCCGAAAACTGGACCGGACCGTAACCGACCTTGGCCAAAACACCGGATTGAAACGGTTCGGTCCAGTCCGGGTCGGTCCAGTCCAACAAGGCATAATTGCCGGGTTTTTTGTAAGATTGAACCGAACCGATCGGACCGAAGACCGAAAATAAGAAAAATGATGGACCGAGGACCGGACCGAAATAGCATCTGTTCGGTCTGGTCCGGTCCGCGGTCCGTTTTGCTCACCCCTGATAAAAGTACAAAACTAGTTTCAGAGAAAGTTGTGATGACCGAAAAACTAGGCCTATTAAGCATGTGATTATGATTACAAAGTACAAACTATGACTAAATAAGATAGGTGCTCAAACTCGACGAGGGAGCAAGTATAATCAAATATGGTTTTACAGAACTCAGGAACGGAGTAGAGTTAAGTAATTAAGTATTAACATCAAATATGACTAAATTGCTTCAGTCGGTTCAAACTGACATGTGATAAAGTTGTAAACATGTGTACGTAATTCTGTAGTGCATCTTTAACCCCCATGTCAATTTCGGTGCGTCTTATGTGTCTTTCTTGCCTATCCTCAGGGCTCACAACGATGTATTCATAGATTGTTGCAATTCCAACATCCATATTGGACGTCCAATCTTAATGTGAATCTTACGGGATTTCTAGGTGTCCTCATTTTGCTAGCTTTGGGGGCTTCAAAAGGGTTTTGGCATCAGATCATAATGGAAGCATAGAGCATATAACAAGAGCAAAAACAAGCACAAAATCTTCCCTGGTTGTTAAATTCCGCATCAAATGGTACAAATTCAAACTGAAAAGAAGTAAAAACTAGAACCTTAAATTAAAGGACAAAACTTCCAAATTGTGATTTAACCCTTCAGCTAAAACGAATGAAATCAAGACTTGTTTGTGTGCACCTCAGTTCTTCAAATATCTCGATAATAACGACTGCCAAAATCTAACGGATTGCCAAACCTTGCATTGCTTGAGTTCCTTCTTCGGAAACCTTGTTTGCTTGAATGGTTGTGATTACATTTGCTATGTTATTCTGGAACAATCGAATTTATCAATATCAAAAAGAAGCAGAAAAACATATTTTAGAGGAGTCACATAAGGTTTACACCGAATGGATTGAAAGAAGAAAATATTTACCTTCCACGTTGCCAGCTTTTCTCTTAAAGCTTGCCACTGACGGGGACCAAAAACACGCTCAGTGTACCGACTGCACAATGTAAAATAATATATCAGTCATAACAAACAAGAGAGAGATAGATAGATGTGACAACTGACTCACACATATAAAAGTGGATGCGGGTTACGTATTACTTCTCTAAAACAAGATATAACTAAAACAGGAAGGAAAAAACAGATCAAAAGTTGCCCAAATTGTATTTTCAATGCATGTAATCTTTTAAATAAACATATTTAGATACAATAGATTGCTATTTGTACAATACAAGTTTTGAATTATACCTGCCACTAACATATTATTTTATAAATATTTTAAACAAAAAATGTCTTAGGGTCGACCCAACCCAACGCACTTGGACCCCAAATATATATTACCTATTTGACCCGAGACCCAACCCTCTCCTTTTGCCACCTCTTGGCAGAAACTTAATAAATTAGAAAAAGTTTCAACGCACCTCACTCTGATGACTTGATTCATTTGGTCGATTTTGCAATCGATCAGTTTAGCAGTGATTGCTTTTACTACCCAAAGTTCCACCTCGTCATCTTCTATCTGCAATGAAACCGTCATGGTAGTTTTAGCAAAAATGTGTGTTTGGGGCAGGGATGTTGGGGGAATATGAACAAGTCATGTCTACCTGAAGTGTGTCCTTAATTAAAGAATAAAGAATTTGGCCAGATTCGTCAGAGGCAAGATCCACCATTGACAACAACCTCATCTTTGCTACACATTCTTCATGTAGCAGACCTACACCATATATATTTAGTGATTTATTCAACTTTTATACAGATAGATTGTAAATTCAAATGTAACTGATAACAATAATCACCATGGCTTGTCAGTAATTCAGAATTCGCTGTTTGGAAAGCCAAGTACGCATCTAGCCTCTGGGTCTGAAAAATCTTCAGAAGCTGATACACTAACGCATATTTGGCGTCTTGCTCCAATTGTGCTACAACGGGCATCTCAAGTAAATCACTCTGCCATTTTTAATACAAGATGGTCAACTACAGATTTCAGAATCTGATTTTACAAACCAACTAGCTACGCATTATTCACTCGATAATAAACTATCATGATCACCTCACTAGCAACACCACACCGTTAACTGCAATGTGGCCAATACCCAACTAAAATCATTTAAATGCGACTAGTTCGGTAATTAAGCCAAAATTTTCATAAAAGAGCTTTCACTGCAAAAATTAGTATTATTGAGCTAAGCAAGTTCAACATGGCAGATAAGTTAATAGAAGTATCTAATTACATATTAAAATGCCTAAGATCCTCTCAGAAAGAGAAGAGTGATAAGCTTATGGACCAGTCAATCTCATCAAAATCATGCAATTGTTGCTAGTGAACAAGTAAGAAATTTTTTTAATAGACAGCTCAAAGTAGAAAGTGCGTTGCATTTAATCAGGACAGAAGTAGTACTAAATGTCATCATCGTTTTGCTTAGTAAGTCATCCAACTATCCAAGTTGTGCCAGTTTTCTTCTGTCTATCTCAAGAATCCAATATCAGTGTTCCAACTTCCAAGAAAGTACAAATGATGTCTATAGATAATGATATAGTTTCTCTACATAAATATAGTTTAACCTTGTAACCTCCTTGGTTTTAAATTGCGTGCGGCGATCCGTTGCACTCAAGGTCCCAAAGACCGATGTGTGATGCGCGATGCGGTTGCGCGCATCACAGACGCGCGGCGCTAGGTAATAAATAAAAAATATTTCTACTTAAATTACTCTACAAATGTGTGTTATAACGTGACCTCAATAATGGAGGTGAAAATATTTTAACTAAAGGCTCAGATACATTAATTGAAGGTTTTATGTGCTTTTTTAATAAAAGCCCAAAGTCTAACTTTAACAATATTAACCAAAAAGCCCAAATGGCAGTGTTGCGTCCATTGCGTCCGATGCGAGCAATACACTGTTGCGATCTGATGAGTTCGCATTAGCGCGCATCCCGGAACAACCTCGCATCAGATTTCGCGTTGCGTTTTTTCAAATGCATCACTCGGATGCGCGATGCGCTTCCAACGATGCGCGCATTTCTAAACCAAGAACCTCTATAGAAAAAACTATATCAAGTTTGACCAATAAGGGTACCCACTTAGGAAGCACAAACACCCGTTTTTATTCACGTAAGGTGAGATGGTGAGGGCATAAAACTTTATTAAAAAAAGAACATCTAACCAAATAATGACTTTGAGAAGGTTAAAACACGTATTTCAGTACTCTTATTCCCATGGACAAATGGACCATAACAAAAAAAATGGAAAACTATGTAAGCTCCCAAGGAAAACCTTTATTAGTTAGAACTTTTTGTATCACTTTTATTCCTTTGGCAAAAGAATTGCTTATGTAAATTTGAACCAAAAACCTTACATGGCTGATGGCACTAGATTTAAGGGGTACAATATAAACAGCAAACTTGAGTACTAGCGTACTACACAATAACTTGCATACTACTTGCTCGTCATCAGCAAATTATATACTAGTAAATAAAAAATAAGTTTCATGGTGCAAAATGAAGTGCTAGAATAATGTTTTAACGAACTGTATTAAACTTCATGATCAACTTTCAGATAGTATGATACCTGAAACATGTCAGGTGATTTGACAAATTCAATAATGGTGTAAGCAGCTTCTTCTTTTGCCTCCATAGCATTTGCATCCTCACCAGAAAATGTTGCCAAATACTTTGTCAAAAACTTGAGGGTTTCCTTCGGGGTGCTGAAATTTCATTAAGGCAGCAAACAGGAATATTGCATAAATTATGAGTAAATTGGAAAGTTTATATTAATACTCAAAGATATGAATATAGTAATAATTAAGCTTATCAGAAAGCTGTATCTATCATCATTATACCTCTTATGTTCCTTCAAAACTTTAGCGATAGCCAAGAAAAGCTCTCTTTGATCCTGCACTCCTAGTTCCCACTCTTTCAAGAAACTGTCAATCTTTTTAAAAGATGGAATAATATGGTCTACGACCTTTCCAGCCAACGCTAGCATAAGAGCATTCATGTAAACTTGGAACCGACAGTAAGGGTTCTCCAACAAGTTGTACAGATTAAACAGGCTGCAGAAAGAGAAATAAAAGCACATTAGACAATGTCTCAGATGCTATTTGGTTATGATAATGATCCAAACTTACATCTTCAATCGCAATGCAGGCTTGTCATTTGTCTGCTGCGCAATTTTTGTGGATAAAAGCTTTGCGATCTCTAGCACTTCATCAAGGCTTTCAGGTTTCTTGACAAGATTACAGATAATGGTGAAGATGCACTCAACATCTGTGGTAAGAACAAACAAGTGCCAGATTAAACTTCTGTTAGTATATATTTATAAGGGAAATATAACAATACAAAAGCAATATGAATCTCTTGCAGAGTATGGCATGGAGCATGACATTTTTCACAAACTGATTTTAACTATCCAAAGAACATACAAACATGTAACACATCCCTACACCAAAATACGTCTTTGTTATAATATCAGCAGCTACTATATTCTTTTGATAATTTGTCAATACGAAGAGACGCTGACGTGTCGAGCATACAATGCAAAATGCTTTAGACAGGAGCATAACATGAGAAACCAACACTTACATCAACAAATCTAAACCAACAGGATATAAGACCAATGAGGGATAAAAAACCATCAACCATTTCGGTGAGTACAAGCATATGTCTTACATTTATGTTAGACACGCGGAGAGATCTCAGATATATGTAATTTGGTATCTTGACATAAAAACCCCGATTCTTGCATTCTACTCTATATCAAAAGGAGCACCACCACTCGACTAACATATTAACACCCTAAACCATCTCACAACAGTATTTTATATTTTTTG
>BQNB010158510.1:3141-15023 GCA_026074375.1 Tanacetum coccineum
ATTAGCATCATCGATATGCATAGTCGATGCTTAGATATTGTATTATTAAAGAGAAATTAATAAGTACATAAGTACTATATTAGTATATTATTGGCAGGGACCTTAAAAATACTTGATATATAATTTATTAATGAACGTAATCGGACGGAAATAATCGAACGTTCACGAACGAAGTGTTTGTTTACGTTCGTTTAATTAACTAAACGGACCAAAAATCTTGTTCGTGTTCGTTCATTTATTAAAAAAATGAACATAAATGAGTTTTTCGTCGAACGATTTGCTGAACGTTCAGTTCATTTACAGCCCTAAGTGAGGTTGTATGAGAAAAAACTCAAAACCACATCGTTTAGTTTGATTAGAAAAAGAAAAAAAAATACAGCTACCCCAAATCATTAAACATAGTCGTTGCTCCTCAAAACGAAGTCGTTTTACCAGTTTCCACTCACAACCGATCCGGCCCATGGGTGAAATGATGTCGTTTGCTTCACTATTGTATAAAAGGGTAATTCGTTGATGACTAGTAAGTAAGAAAATTAAGGGGCTTTCTAAGCATAACGTATCAAACAAAGGGCTAAAGTGAATTTTATCTCAAACTAAAAGCATATTTTTCAGGTTTCAAAGCTGTGACCTTCCTCCTCAACAAAACACAATATGATTGTTGTTTCCGTACGATTAACCCTCCATAGCCGACTGAACCAAAGGGCAACAACGCTAATGAGGTAAGTACAAAGATATTACTCTTGTTGTGTTTAATTGTCTTAAACTGAATATGCATGCCAAGTGTTTGATGAAAGTCCTTAATCAAGTTTTTATAAAAAAAATTGAGCGTGCTAATTTTTAGTAGTTTAGAGTGTTTAAATGAAACAATTTCTCTGTAAATTAAGCAGTGTTCAAATCATTTGAGATTAATTAATGTTTTTACCTTTGAATAAAGTGTTTTCAGTTGACTGAAGTGGCAAGGAGAGATGCATGAACGGATCAAATGTAACAGAATTTTTTTCACAAGCTGGAGAAACCAAAGTGGATTTGTACTGGCCCTGTTACACAAACAATTAAATAGATGTTAATGAGGTTCCCTACTAAGCTCTAAATTTCTGTTAAGCATGATACTATGTTAGAAAATAGTTCATACTCGCAAGACACACATCCACAATTATTAAATCATTGCAAGAAATCTGATTTGCCCAATACTCATTAGCAACTTCTTTATCAGGTACCATCCGCTTCTTTGGAGTTTATATAAGGCTTGTTTTTGAAACGGTTCATATTTTCATAAAGCCCATCAAGCAAAAATGCATGAAGTTCCTTAGATAAACATACACCATATTCTTCATTAATCATCTGAACCTAGTTTTTAAATTTTTAAGGGGAAGAACAAACCTAAGAATCATGTTGATTGTATCCATTGAATTATGGTGCAAAGTGAGCAAGATTTGATTTGAATATTCAAGGAGCAAATGCACTTCTTCCTAGTGTCCACAAATTCCTAAGCAACTCACCAAATGCTAGAGCTAGCTCACCCTACACATCACGTTTCCAAATTATGAAAAACTAATCACTATTCTCTTGATGCAAGTTAGTTAATTTAAACCTTACCACCTTAGGTGGAAAACTTGTAGATCAAGGAGCCGTATGTCAAAATGGATTTGAATGACCCGCCAACAACTTTTATCCATTTCTTGAGTTTATTTAATTTAGTTATTGTGTATAAATTATAAATGATAATTATGTCAATAATAGCATGATTTAGGAGGTTTTAAGCATTTGAATGTACTTTCCATAGCATCTTTTTCGTTCATTGTCTAAGAAAAATGAACGAAAAATAGCACGAAACAATAATTGTTACAACCCCTTCATCTGAAATTTTAATATGCATGAATTTTAGGTCATAAAGGGTAATTCTAGTTGAGGCTGAATGAGCTCAAGTTACCCAGAACACTTTGTGCAATATCCGTATGGACACTTATTGGTTTTTTTATATAAGTCTGGTTTTTAACACGGTTCATATCTTCATAAAGCCCGTCAAGCAAAAATGCATGAAGTTCCTGAGATAAACATACACCATATTCTTCATCAATCATCTGAACCTAGTTTCTGAATTTTTAAGGGGCAAAACAAACCTGAGAATCATGTTGATTGTATCCATTGACATGTGGTGCAAAGTGAGCAAGCTTTGCTTTGAATATTCAAGGAGCAAATGCACTTCTTCCTAGTGTCCACAAATTCCTAAGCAACTCACCAAATGCTAGAGCTAGCTCACCCTACACATCACGTTTCCAAATTATGAAAAACTAATCACTGTTCTCTTGATGCAAGTTAATCAATTTAAACCTTACCACCTTAGGTGGAAAACTTGTAGATCAAGAAGTCGTATATCAAAATGGATTTGAATGAACCGCCAACGACTTTTATCCATTTCTTAAGTTTATTTAATTTAGTTATTGTGTATAAATTATAAATGATAATTATGTCAATAATAGCATGATTTAGGAGGTTTTAAGCATTTGAATGTACTTTCCATAACATCTTTTTCATTTGTTGTCTAAGAAAAGTGAACAAAAAATAGCAGGAAATAGTAATTGTTACAACCCCTTCATGTGAAATTTTAATATGCATGAATTTTAGGTCATAAAGGGTAATTATAGTTGAGGCTGAATGAGCTCAAGTTACCCAAAACACTTTGTGCAATATCCGTATGGACACTTAAGAACAGACCCTTCTTCTTCTTAAGGCATATGAGCATGTAGGTAATCTCCAGCTTTATCTTTGGTACATGTTTTATAATTGATTACATAGTGCAAAGTTAGCAGCAAAATAAGGATTCAAGTAAGAATCTATTAGAAATTCTTACCAGCACCAGATGAGGAATCTGTAGTAGTCGGCTATGGAAGTTTTTTTTGGCATGACAAATATATACGATCAGAAGTTAATATTATAACATACTACATATAGAATTTTTTGGTTTGGAAAAAAAATTAAGATCAAAACTCAAGCTAAGAGAGATGAGACAAAGGTATTTGAAAACATTGAACACCTTGTAAATCTTGTCATAAGAAACCTCCAGCAGTCAAAGCTCTGCATCTTAATGAGATAACTCAACCTGTTCTAAGAATCATTACCAGTTACACATTAGATTATCTAAGGTTTAGTGAAGAAAGTTTTTGTTAGGGTTATCTTTGTCTTGAGATCAGTAATTACATCACCAACCGTGATTTTCCTTGACAATCTAATAGTATGTACAACCACCTAACAATTGCAATTGACATATTAGTAAAAGAACTTTCCAAACAGAAGTCAAAAGGATGGCTATAAATCAGCAGCACTTACTTCATCTTTGGTAGCATGATGAAAAGCAACTTGACCTTGAAGTTCTTGCAGAGGGATATCCAACACTTCATAATACAAAATCTCTGAATTATGTACATATGAAAGAAAAAAATATGTGAACGGTTAAATGGCTGTGTTCTTATACTTTAGTATGATATGACATCAAAGTGAATCTAACATGTATTTCTAAAAATATTAGAAGGAAATTAAAAGAGATTAGTATGAGAAGGCCAAGTTACCTTGACTTTTCTATCTCTGAGAATTCATCTAAACTGGAAAAGGCTTTAGGGTTTATACATGAGAGTTATGAATGATAATATTAGGTTAAAGATATCGATAGTTGTAATTATCTAAAAAAATTTCCGATTGACGTAGAATTGGAAATTTAAAACAAAAATTACAAATATATTTGATATATACCAAATTATAATTTGGGAAGGCATATGAAACAGCAAAAGATATAAAAATAATCTTAAAAAAAATATATAAATTTTAAAACAAATATTCGAAATATATTTTTGACAAATTTATTGACATGGCCTTATATATTTTAAATTCAATATATGTTTCAAAAACAAAGCTAGCTCTAGTGGTTAAGTTATTGGATAATTACACAAATGACTAAGGTTTAATTCTTGCTATTGATAATTTTTTTAATAAACCTCATAATTTCAGAAATAAATCATAATTTCAAAAACAAATTTATTATGTAAAATAATTAAAAATAATAATAATGACATGGCATGTGTGATGACACGTGTTACACCTCGCCAGGGCGGAAACACGAGGCGCGACGAGAAAAGGAACCATCACAACACATTGGCGTCTATATAGAGAAACTAAAACATGCATAAAATACAATATATAGACACGCAGTGTCATGAAAATACCCAAACACATCAACAAAATCCAAAAGGCGTTTAACATTGAAATGAAGGCAGTTCATGCCAATGTCATGACATGCAAACATTCATACATCGTAACAAAGCAAAACAAATAACATTTATCATCCAAAACAAAAAACGAAATCTAGATAACTAAACTTCGCCAGCTGCCTATGGTCCATCTAGCCACTTTTCTTAACCTTAACCTCATCTTGCTGAATACCTAAAAATGATGCTTATACATCATCGCAATGGTTGGTGAGAAACATAGGTTTTCAGACACACAGATTCAATCCGTTTCCAAAACAATTTAACCAATTCCTGCAATTATAAAACAATACGCTTGCACGACAATTATGCTAACTAACATACAATCTAATATGCAAATTAATCCAATCAAACACTCAAACAAATCATATATTGGGTAGGCGTACCCATCCGATTCCTCATAACCAACACTTTTTCCCTCTAGCTCAGGACATGGATACATGTCAAGTAATCCTCCTGACTAGGCAACACATCAATATCACATCACATAACATAACATGTAGCACATAACGCATATCAGTCACATAATAGTCCATGCATTTACACTAACACATAATTACAGAAATTCAAAACATAATTTAAACACTTGCATTATTTCCATCGCAAGTTTAAAACAATTTAAAAAGTAGGACTATGTAACTCACCTGAATGCTCAAAACGAAGCTTCCAATTCCTATCACGCAACTATACAAATAAATAAACACGGTTACACGTGACCAAGCTAAAAGCTCTAGTCCATGTAACACACATATGATGGATGTCTAAAGGTTTGATTAACCCTCATGGGTCACCCTGACACCATGCCCAACCTTAACCACTTCATTAACTCATTACACTACTTAACTACAATTTGTTTAAAAGTGCAGAATTTTAGTGTAACTTTACCCTCTTAAAACCCTTACTTGCTGACCTTAATAAATTATACCAAAAATCATCTAAGTTCATTTATGAGTTTACTAACTACCTTGTGATTACCAATTACTCATTACATGGGCAACTATCCCAAATAAAATCAAACTTCAAAACCATCCCAATTCGGATCTGATTGCACACTAAAATGTATGGCCCTAAATACCATACTTAGACAAACAACCAGAAGCTATCCTTTTAGGATTTCTTTATATCCATATAGAACTTACTTACTGTAGATTGGATAATCTTAATTCCACTTTTAAGTTAGGTTTTTACCCTCCTAAACATGACCTAATTATGACCCGTATTTACTACTTTGACAACTTTTCTTGTAACGATCAATTGACTGACTTCCCGAACTCCAAATCATTCGAGGCCAGACTTTTTGGAAAATAGACTCTGCGAACTACAATTTAGGCACTGGAATCATATTAAAACACGTTTTATCATCTAGATATCATCAGTTGAACACAACCCAAAATGCTGCTCAACTCTAAATCATTAATTAAAGCGATCTAACTCTAACCACTTACACCAATAAGATCCTAACTAAACCCTAAACATTCTAGTATGATTAAAACATCCTTAATTACAGAAGTTTTTAAAACCCTAATGATCCATCATATTAATTGTTACATGATTTAAAAAATGATTAAACAAAAGCTTAATTGAACATACCTAAACCTTGAATCTTGACACACTAATTCACCAACTTGTTCTTGATAAAAAAATCTTTTTTTCTTTTGCTTGAGGGTTTAGGCCGAACACAGGGAGAGGGGAGAAAAGTGATTTAGAGTTTTTATTGGTTTTGTATTTATATCCTTAAAATCCTAATTATAGTCAAACTTTGTTCCTTTTTTTCTCTTTCTTTAAAACCGGCCGATTATCCCTTTATATATATATTTTTTATTTTTTTATTTAATTATTAATTAACTAATTATCTTCATTACCTTAAGTTTTTATAAAAAACCTAAGCAAATTTGGGGAAACCTTTTCACATAAACGCAACTTACTAACTTTCTAAAAATAACTTTTCATTTCACATTTCACTTTTTATATTTAGAAAGTCCACTATAAATATCCAAATTTTACCTACTTCATTAATTTCCAACATAATACATTTCCTATAAACGCTTAACACAAATTCATCCAACTATTGACGTAGCATTGCATGCAATACGCCATTCCCTTCCATTATCACTATACGTGAACAAATGGAATACTCATCACCAGACACAGACGCACTTAAAATGAGATGATCATACACCTCAAAACAATATCTTGTACCTATTCAAACCACTTAGCACACATAACTTACACATAGCACACATATATAACACAAAATGGACTCTTAGCCATATCTAAAGGTATTACTAATCCTGGTTAAATCACGAATGTTACAGTATCCCCTCCTTGAGGAAATCTCATCCCGAGATTTAACTACTAGATTCAATAGTATTATCAACAAACAATCGGGAATGCTTAGCTTTCATATGGTCCTCGCGTTCCCATGTGAACTTAGGGTCACGCTTTGTATCTCGTCTAACTTTCACGATCGGAAACCCACTGCTTACAACTTCGCTTGCCTATACAAGGGTACAAATAGAAGCATAACAACTCTAAGCAAAAATAAACATCCCACTACATGAACATCGTCCGTATTCGAGAAAACTCATCAAAAACCTTAAGTTGTGTAACAACGTCATTCATAACCTAACCCCGCAACTCATCAAACAAGAACTGTCTTGGAACTAAGTTATGAGTTGTTACAAAGCTCAACATTTTTGAAGAATCTGCTCGACTTTGAGTTTATTCAAAATACAACATTAACCAACCCACATAAGAACATTTAAGGGTGCACTAAGGTCTACCAGTAACCCTATGTACTAAACTTTAATTAGTACTTCCAACCATAACTTGCTCAATGAGTACGTGTGGATACTTAGTTTTCATAAAATCCTCATAACCTCGCTTCGAGTTCCAACAAACTTTAACTATCAAAATCCTACTAGGCATCAAACTTTTAACCTCTTGATCGATAATCCATGTGGGTTCCTAGACAAAATGAAGTGTTTTGTCAATCTGGATCTCGTCCAATGGCACATGCAGATTAGCATCCGCTAAACACTTTTTCAAATTTGAGACATGGAATGTGTCGTGCACCTCACTCAATTCCTTAGGAAATTTTAACCTGTAAGCTACAAGGCCAATCCTTTCAAGGATTTCAAATGGTCCTACATATCTTGGCGCTAACTCACCCTTCTTTCCAAAAATGTAACACCCCTAAAAATATGCCGCAGCAGAAATATGTCCGGAGGCGTTACTTCATAATACAACAGCACAAGGTACAAGAGAACGATCTCTACATGAGTCGTTTGAAAAGTAATCTTGTTGATTTTCTTGAAATTGAAATAACATTTGTCCTATAATTGCATCATAATGAAAATCTTGAAAGTAATACAACGTGATTTGATCATTTGTATGTAAGAAGAAATCCATGAATGAAATCTTGTCAATTTAGACTCCAATGCACATCAAGTAAGCCAAGCATCTAATCCACCTGAGAAAAACATGCTTAAAAGTGTCAACATAAAGTTGGTGAGTTCATAGATTTTTGTAAATGTAAAAGTTGAAATCAAAAGAATATAGTGTCTACTGCTTCACCGCAGTATAATGAAAAATGTTTAGTAATCAGTAATGTTCAACAAAGTAGTGTGGACCACAAGATTTCCAAAATGTATGACTACTATAACTGATACAGTATCACATAAAATGTATCTACTGTTACGCTAAGCTCATGACACCGAAGCTAATTTGTGTAGCATATAATATGCCAAATGTATTTCTGCCCTACCGGTGTCTGACCAAGACACACAATGAGATTTGACATGATATATATCCGTTGTCCGGTAAATCGGCACAATGAGCGCTACTCACTCAGATAGGGATAATTAGTCCCAATAGATCTATTTATAACATTCACGCTCCCTCAACCGGTCCTCCAGTCAAGAAATTAACAGTTCGTGATAGTTCGAGCATTGAGTGGTCTAATCGCTACTTAGGCAACACGTAAATAGGAGATGATAACCAAAAATACTTGTGTCCAACGAAGAAATAACCATTGTATTCATAAACGGCTTTAAATACCTAAATTCCTAAGTAGAAAGAGTGTGATATAAATCAAGTAACCGAGTTTGTAAATGAGTATAAATGCAAGTATGTAAACAAGTATGTAAACAAGTTGTAATGAGCATGTATTCTCCCCTGAGAAAGATGATAAAAATTAAAGAAACTAAATAATTCGACACGCGCCCGGATATCCCCAAATGGTTTAATAGAAAGTTTCTCTATAAAAACAAACGCACGTTTTAAAGTTGCGGATTAGATAAATGAAATCTCAAAAATTATTGCTTACGTTTGATTATCGGGTCTTCACGATTTATTAATTCTTAAGGCATTTAATTCGTCCATTTCAAGATAATAAATAAAGTAGGATTTGTAAAAATATACTAAGCGTAGCAATTTATAAAAATCTCGGCATGACCTATTCATTTGTTTAATGTTTTCCATATTAACAAAAGTTAATTTCTTTCCCTCAATTAAATCAACCCATGTTGCAAACCCAAACACACCCCTTAACAGTTTTTATCCCCAAATCCAAATACTCCCAAATATGTTATTAACCACAAATCCAAACACGCCCTTAACAGTTTTTAAAACACAAAACTCAATAATAAATGGATATCATTTTTTTATTTAACCAATACCACCATTAAATCCGGTTTTAATATATATATATATATACGTATATATATATACACGTATATATATATACATATATATATATATATACACATATATATATATTATATATATATTATATAGTATATATATATATACATTTATATTATTTTATTAGATATATTATAATATTTATTTATATTATTATATATTTACTCACATATATATATATATATATATATATATATATATATATATATATATATATATACCAATAGTAGTATATATATACTATATATTTATATATATATATATATATATATATACATATATATATATATATATATATATATAATCCTTTAAAGCTTATTAACCAATTTCTATAAACTAAACGCACCCTTGTGCGGTTTCACAGCCAACCAAACACACCATAGTGGCTGCCGAACCTAGATCCAAACGCACCCTGCTGCGTTTCTGCTATACCAAACGCACCCATTTGAGTTTTTTGTTAACCCAAACAGGCCCTTAGTGTTTTCTGCCCAACCAAACACCCTCACGGCTGCTAACAACAACCAAACGCACCCTTGGCTGTTTTCTATAAAACCAAATGCACCTTGTGCGATTTACACAGCCAAACGCATCCTAAGGCTGTCGACATGCAACCCAACGCACCCTTTTGTTACTTCTAATAAGCCAAACGCACCCTGGTAGTGTTACGCTGCCAACCAAACGCACCTTTTTCGTAGTATATAAAACCATACGCACCCTTGCTGGTGTTTGCTGCCAAACGCACCCTTTTGGTGGTGCACGATGGTGATGGCAGTGGCGTGGTGGTGGGGTGCGGGACGTGGTGATGATGGCGACGATGTAGTGTTGGTGGCGGAGATGAGGAGATGAGGTTGGTGGCGATGGTGCGTGGTTGTGGGGGGTGAGGCGTCAGTATGGTGGAGGTGAGGATGATTGCAGCGGGTTGATGATGAAGAGGGTGGTGGTGATGTGGTGGTACAGCGGTGATGGTGTCGGTTGGGTACCGGTGATGAGGAGATGATGATATAGATGGTGGATCTATGGTGGATCGGGTAGATCGGAGTGGAGTAGGGCGGATCGGGTTGGTTGTGGGTTCGCTGGAGTTTGGCCGGAAAAGGTGGCCGGAGATCGGCCGGATCCGGCTGGGTGGAGGCGCCGGAAAACATAAGTTATGTGTGTGTGTTTTGAGGGTTTGAAATAAAGAATGAGTTAACCCTATATTATGTATATATATATATATATATTTATAATTATATTATATATATATACATATATATATATATATATATATATATATATATATATATATACATATATTTATATACATATATTTATATACATATACTTATATAATATTTAGGTGATGTGTCGGTTGTCCGGTACCGGTACCGGTGATGACGAGATCGATGATATAGATGGTCGGATCTTCATGGTGGACTCGGTGATCGGAGTGGAGTAGGGCGGATCGGGTTGGTTGTGGGTTCGCTGGAGTTTGGCCGGAAAAGGTGGCCGGAGATCGGCCGGAAAAGAAAAAGAGGCGCCGGAAAACTTAAGTTATGTGTGTGTGTTTTTAGGGTTTGAATAAAGAATGAGTTAACCCTAATTATGTATATATATGTATCTATATACATATATATATATACATATATATATATATATATATACATATATATATATTAGAAAGTTTTTAGAAAACATGACAAGTTTAATATACTTTAGGGTTAAATTTGTAATTATTACTAGAGGGACCGAGTATGTAATTTTTGTGATATGATGGTTCGAGACTCGTTTAAGCTAGATAACAGTTGATTCAAAACGCGAAAGTTGCGCAATTGTTTTTCAAATAGTTTTTCCTACGAAAATAAGTATTTACATGACTAGTATTTTATAAATGTTTTTATAAAATATATTTAAAATGTTTATTATTTATTTGTGTAGCCATCTCGGGTACCCTTTGTCTGTAAAATAAAACTTTAATTTAAATATTCGCGTCTTAAGATAACGTTTTTCAATAAAATGATAAATAATTTATTAATTATTTTTATTAAATAAATTGTGATAATTAAATATAAATTTAATTATTTTTGAGTCGGTACGCGTTGTTCTTGTTTCTATAAATTTTGTGAGTGTATTTCAATCATTTTCTGCTTGTTTCCAGGTCTCGGACAAAACTAAAAAGTTGTCCGGAATGTCGTTTTATATAAAATTGCTTTAGAGTCCGAGTCGTGAAAACGTGATTTAGCGGGTCGTTTTTGATAAGTCAATTTAGGAATAACTTATATCTTCTCGTTTTCAAGTCAAATTAGTTAAAAATAAATTTGCGCATGAGAGATGTGTAATAATAAATATGATTTATTATTTAAATATGTTCCGAAAAATTACCGATTACGCGATAATCGTTTTTATGTGATAATAAAAGGTCAAAAGACAAAAAGTCAAGTCTGACCTGAAAAGTCAAAGGGTAAAATAGTCATTTAAAATTCTAAAAATTGCCGGTTGTTACAAAAACGCACTACGCCTTCCAAGGCGACACCCTTAATAATACTCGATCACCCACCTCAAACTCTAACTGTTTACACCTATTATCCGCATAGCTCTTTTGACGATCTCTCGCCGCTTTGAGTTTTTTCCTTTATCAACACTACCTTATCAGTCGTCTCTTGCACAACTCGGGTCCAATCAAACTATTCTCTCCAATCACTGCCCATAGAACAGGCGACCTACATTTCCTTCCCTACAAAGTTTCAAATGGATCACACCGAATGCTCAAATGATAACTATCACAAAAATCGATAACACATGCCCTCATTATATCTTCCAAAGTCTGAATCATACGTTCACTTTGTCCATCCGCTTGAGGATGCTAAGTGTAGGATCGATATTCCTTTATGAAACACTGATATACTGTCAACTATGCGGAATCTAGTTGGCAGTACTTAAGAA
>BQNB010158512.1:0-15022 GCA_026074375.1 Tanacetum coccineum
AATAACATGTCAAAAGTCAGACAGTCCAGTCAGACTCAAAAAGTCAAAGGGTAAAATAGTCATTTCCAATTTCAAAAATTGTGAGATGTTACAAATAGTGATAATACTGGAGATAGAGGTAAAACCGCTGGTAGAGCAATAATAACTTGAGGTGGTGGAATAGCATCATTAATATCATAATCAGAGGGGACGATAGTAGAGTGAGGGGACGAAGACATGACTGTAACAACCCAATAGTAAATAACATAAGTTACCTATATAATAGTATAATAGTTATGTATCTTTATATAGTATTCAGGAAAAGTAGTGGCATCTTCACTATTCATGAAATGTAGTGGCACGGAGGACATTGATGGCAAAAGAAAAGTAGTTATAGTTAAGGTTTTACCCTTGTTCTCTATAACCGTGAGCTCTGATACTACTCTGTAACACCCCTATTTTGATAATATAGCAGCGGAAGCTAATTTAGGGTATTACTTCATGAATCACAGACACAATTATAGAAAACGACTCAAAAGAGACGTTTTTAAAAGATACGTTATAATAAGAGATAGTGGGTTACGTTGTTATATAAGTGGTAATAATTGTAATGATTATCATGGAAAACAGTTGAATATTATATGGTTGAATGCAAGTTTAATAGTGAGTGGGTTACGTTGTTATACACCCGTAATTGGTAATAATTGCAACGAATACAATTATCATGGAAATGTGGTAACATTATTATTGCATCTAAGCTCATGACACCAATACGTTAACAGGGAAAATCACCGTAGTGACATTGGTTAGGGAACTATGTCCCCATGGAAAAGGTAACTTGCCAAGGTTACCCATGAATGGGTATACAAACGGGAGCCGTCACCCCCAATAGATCTATTCACAACATTCGCGCTCACTCGTAAGCAATTAATGGTTCATGATATAGAAATAATGGCACTGGAAGCTACTTAGGCAATAATATATCTGGATAGCATACAGTTGGAAAAACACTTGCATTTATGGTAAAATAATCATGTTGTTTAAAATTCATAGTTTAAGCATGTATCCCCCTCGCGGGTTTATAAAGCATGTAAATAAGTAAAAGCGAGGCTATGAACTTCACCTGATAGGTAGTTGTAATAAATATTCCAAAATGAAAGCTGACGACCTTATCACAATCTTAACAGGGAAGGTTGATATAGCAAAATGATAGTAAATAGCCACGTCACGCAACCTGAGTAAATATGTCAAGTCTTAGGAAGATTGTACTCTAGAACTTTGGTTCTAAGAGTTTAATATTGTTATGAGTTTGATTGGAGATTTTGGAATTATTGTATCACCGTTCGGGCCATCATATTTCAGAAGTCATTCTATAAACGTTTGAGGAGCCAGGGCACTTTAAATCGTAAACCCAACAGACTCAGTCAGAACGTAATATCGAGATGAAACATCTTAATATGAAGCTCCCTAGTATTGAGATACCGTATATCCTTTTTAGGATTTGGATAAGATGTTTATAAATAGAAACATTTACATTTTAAACCCTGGAAAATAGGGAAATGACAGTTTGTACCCTATAGTTTGAAAGTTTGACAAAAACAACCCTTGACATATAATATTATATTTTTAATCCTTTAAGTTTATAAAATTAGCAAGTTTACATTTTATACCCTTGGTATTTAATTATTTTCAAAATAGTCCTTTTAGTTTTAGGTTTTGACAAAATCAACCCTTTAATTTAGGAAATGGCAAAATTAGCCCCTAGACTCTTGGTTTAGTTTTATTACAAAAATTACCCCTGTAGTTTAAGTTTGAAAGATGCTCAAAACAGCCCCTTATAGTTTTATATTTTCAAAAATTGGTAAAAATACCCTTTTGTGCACTTAAAATGGGTCGCGATTTTAAAAGGGCTAGGGTTCGATTCAAGGTGTGATTTTGTAGTATGTTGTAGCCACCTAGGTGGTGTTTAAGATGGTAGAGGGGCACGACTAGGTTGTGGGAAGGAATTAAGAGTTTTGATGGTGTGAAAGTGTGTCCACAGCCATGGTTGTGAAAAGGCATGTGCAGTCATTTTCTGAGACAGTTTTTAGGGCAACGATTAGAGGGGTTAGAGATCAATTTAGGACGTGATATTTGGAGGATCTAGAGTATCTTGGGTGTATATTAACATATCCAAAATTCAGTATAGGTTGTTAAGAGAAATCGAAAACTACAAGGGTGTAAAATTGGCTCGACACATGCGATTCATGATTTTATGTGAAAATGAAAAATGAGTTAATTGAGTTTAAACGGTTAGGATGTATTCTAGCATTCATAAATATGATTAGGAAGCTTACATAAACAATTTATAAGCTTTGGTAAGAGCTCAAGATCATTTAAACTCAAAAAGAAAAGTTCCTGATCAGGTGGTTGAGCTGTTGAGGGAAAGATTTAATCACGACTTTTAGCTAGGTTAGATTATGAATTAAGGGCTGGTATTTTGGGGTTTAAGAGTCTTATGGGTGTAGATTAGGGTTATGGAAAGAAGTAGATAGGTTGTTTATGGAATTCGAAAGTTATAAGGGCTCAAAAGTGACCCGTCGCGTGTAATCTATGATTTTATGTGAAAATACAAAATGTGTTTTACTTATGTTTTGGTTATAGAACGTGTATGACCAGGTCATATACATGTTATGATGATAATTAAGAGTGCATAGGAAGAAAGATGAGCTTACAAAAGTTTGGCACGAATGGAATGGGTTGAAATGAGCATGAATGGACTCTAATAGCTTCTGATGTGAACCCGAATGCTTAACAAGAACCCATGGCTTTATTCCTCTTGATCTCTTGGCTTAGCTACTGGTCTTGTGGCTTCCCTTAAACCTCCTTGACTCCTCTACTTCTGCTAGTGTGGGTATTGAGAGAAATGTGTGTGTGTTTTATGTTTGAATGTGAGAAATCATGCAAGTATGCATGCGTTTTTATAGTGTGCTCTAACTTGGTGACCAAGGGCTGTATAGGGGTGAGTCATGCAGTAGTAGGGGGAGGTGGAGAACATGTAGAAAGTCTTGGAGGCCAAGGAAATGTGGTGGCAAAGTTTGGAGGTGGTGACGAGGCAAAATAGGAAGAAGGAGGTGGCGGTTTGTGGTGGTTTTGCTTGGTGCCCAAGATGGTGGTGTCATGGTGATGTAGAGATGATGGTGGTGCTGATGGAGTGGTGATGGAGTGGTGATGTAGTTACTAAAATCTGAATAGGGGTGTTTGGTTTGTAAAAAGGGTGTTTGGTTCTAGGTCGTATAGATTAGGGGTGTTTGGTTTAGTGTTATAACACAATTAAGGTTAAGATTAGGGTCTATGGATTAAGGGTTTTAGGGCTAGGATTAGGATTAATGAGGTTTAGGATTAAGGTTAAGAATTAGGTTTAGGATTATGGTTTTAAGATAGAAATCGAATTAAGGTTTTGTTTGGTTTCAGATTTGAAAGATGGAGGGAAAAGAATAAAGTTTAAATTTGTGCTTCATAGGTTTGTACCTAAGCTTCATATTGTTGTACATCAAGATTTAGAGGGAAAAGGTATTTTAAATATGATGCTAGATTGACTTGTACTCTTGGCTTAAATGGTTGTAAGTTTGGATTTGAATTTGGAAGGAAAAAGAGCTTGTTTGAAATTGACTTGTACCTTGCGCATTATAAATGTTGTACCTTGGATTAATGGGAAAGATATTCAAATGTAGTTCATTTTAGGGTGATGTGGTAGAATTTAGGAATGTGATAATGTGGTTAATCATAGTTTAAAAATGGTGAATCATAGTTGTAATTTGGTTAATCATGGTTTTAAATTAGGGTTTTGGCTAGATTAGGATTAAATGTGAAGGATTAAGGTTTAGGTTTAGAGCTTTAAGGTCTTGTACTTAAGCCAAATGAGAATTTGAGGGAAAATGTGGTAATTTAAATAATTATGCATCATTTACTTATACCTTGTGCTTTAGGAAGTTGTACTAGAGGTTTAGGAGGGAAAACATATTTGAAAATATGTTTAGGAACTTGTACATATGTCTTATAGACTGGTACATTTAGTTGAATGGAAGTAATACCCAAAACTAGCGTTCTGGAGTGAGCACGGATTTATAATGCTTGATTTATGATATTGATAGTAGTAATATGTTATTTGAATAAGATACTTGAGTATATTTCTTGACATATTACTTTGATATAATATCATACATATGATATTGGTGGTTGCTTGAACTTGTTTATATAGTTATGTAACAATAGTTTGTAATAACGCGAAAAATTCCCAATGAAAATGTGATCATAGCATAATACTTTGGAAAAAATTTGACTCAAAATTTCGGGTTGTTACACACACAGACCATAACCTATGGGATGTTATTGTTAATCGAGATCTAGAAGAAGAGCTTGCACCAACTGGAGAAACATCTGCTCCTCCTTCTCCTAAGACTGCAAAAAAACTGGATGCTAAATGGAATTAGGAAAGAGTTAAGAGCATCTTGCTTTTAGCAATACCTGATGAATACCTTCTCAAGTTTCACAATGTTGTAGATGCTAAATCACTCTGGGAAGCGATCAAATCAAGGTTTGGAGGTAACGAAGAATCCAAGAAGATGCAGAAAAATGTTCTAAAACATCAGTTTGAAAACTTTTCTACTGCATCAAATGAAAGTCTGGACAAGGCTTATGATAGGTTCCAAAAACTCATAAGTCAATTGGAGGTTCATGGTGCTCCAATATCAAAGGAAGATATCAACAAGAAGTTCCTAAGAAGTCTTCCTCCTTCATGGAATCAAATTGCTCTAATCATGAGAAATAAGCCAGACATTGATGAGATTGATATTGATGACCTCTACAAACGACCTTTAGGGTCTTCTGAAGATGGGATGAAAAGGTCTTCCAGTTCACTTCTTACTTCTACAGAAACTTGACATTTCTTTCCGTAAGAAACACTAAACTAACTAGTACTAATGAAGTTAGTACTGCTAGTGGAGATTTTGGGGTTAGTACTGCTGGTGGAATTAGTCAAGTTTCATCTACCCCATGTGCTCATGATGTAGCATGCTCTTTCTTTGCACAACCAACAACCAGTCCTCAACTTGAAAATGAGGATTTTTAGCAGATTGATGAAGATGACTTGGAAGAATTGGATCTTAGATGGCAGGTGGCTATGTTGACTGTCAGAGTGAGGAAATTCATTCAGAAGACAGGAAGGAACATGGATTTCAAAGAAAAACAACTTGTTTCACTTGATAAATCAAAAATTGAGTGCTACAACTGTCACAGAAAAGGGCATTTTGCTAGGGAATGCAGATCTGGAAGGAATCAAGGGAAAAGATCTTATGGTGACAATGGCAGGAGCAATGCACCAACAAATGAATCTTCATCACAGGCACTGGTGGCTCAAGATGGTCTAGGAGGATATGACTGGAGTAATGATTTTGAAATAGAACCAGTCAACTATGCTTTAATGGCAATCTCTTCTTCAAGCTCATCAAGTTCTTCTGACAATGAGGTACAAAAATGTTCTAAACAATGTCTTGAATCTTTTAAAACTCTTCAAAAGAATTTTGATAGTGAAAGAGAAAAACATAGCAGAGCCAGACTAGAAATTCAGGGTTATGAGTTAGCTTTAGAATCTCTAGAATCTAGAATTCTTGGACATGAAAAGAATGAACTGGCTTGGGGAGAAAAATATGAGTTTCAAAACTATGAGCTTAAGTGTAGAGAAATAAAAATTAACAACCTTAACACAGAGTTAGAAAAAGTTGTTAAGGAAAGAGATGAGTTGAAACTTAAGATAGAAAAATGGGAAGAATCATCCAAGAATCTAGATGAATTACTCAACAGTCAAATGAGTGCTAGAGATAAAACTGGTTTAGGATATGGCACACAATTGAATGAAATGAGTAACAATTCTGAAACTGATAGTGAGATTAGTTTGAGTGTTTTTGATGTCAGATCTAGTGATGAAGAGTCCACACCAGCTAATGATAGGTCTTCCAAAGCAGATGGGTATCATGCTGTTCCCCCTCCTATAACAGGGAACTTCTTAACCCTAAGAGCTGACATATCATTTGCAGGTTTAGATGAATATGCCATTAGGAAGAAAATAATTAAGTAAAAAACAACTGATCTTAATACTAAAACAAGTGAGACTGTAGGTAAAACAAATGAAGCAAATACTCAAAAACCTAAGACAGTCTATGAATCAGTTAACAGAGATAAAGTTATCATTGAGGATTGGAACTCAGATGATGAGGATGATGTGTCTGAAGTGCAAACAGTTAGTCCTGTTAAGACTAATGAGACTCAAACAGTTAAAACTAGAGTTGATAAAATTGGTCAAACTTCTCAGAAACAAGGAATTGGTTTTAAGAAAATAAAAGCTTGCTTTGTCTGTAAAAGTACTGACCATTTGATCAAAGATTGTGATTTTCATGACAAACAGAGTCAAGAACCTAAGTTGAAAACTGTGGGCAATACTGGTCCAAGGGTGGTCAAACCAGTATGGGATAATGCTAAAAGGGTTAATCATCAAAAATTTTCAAAATACCCTCATTTTAGAAAGACTTTTGTCCCATCAGGAGTTCTAACAAGAACAGGTTTGATTACTCCTGTTAAGCAAAATGAGAAAAGAGCAGTTCACAAAGTTAGTACTGCTAGGCCAGTTAGTACTGCTAGGCCTGTTAGTACTGTTAGACCATTTGCTCCAAAAATAGCACAAACTAGTGGTGCTATTAGACCAATTTACCCAAGAATGGATAATGTAAGACCAAGAGGCTCATATTCACCTATCAAGAGGTCTTACTACACAAACCCAGCTTTTAGACCCAAAGACTTAAAACAAGATGTTAAAACTTGGGGTTCAAGATATGACTACTGCTGGGACAAGAGCAGTAGTTAATACTGGTAAGGGTAAGATGTATACTGACCTTAAAAAGTCAAGGTGGGTTTGGAGGCCTAAGAGAAATTACTTGTATCATGTGTCCAAAGACAGTGGATCATTCATGCTCAAGAAGGTTGAGTATGTTGACCCAAAAGGGATTTCCAAGTATGTAATGGCTTGGGTCCCTAAGAGATACTAATTCTCTTACCTTTTATGCAGGGCAATCTAGAGATCTTGTTACAGGATCATGCAGTGGTGGATAGTGGTTGCTCTAGCAATATGACTGGCAACAAAGCTTATCTTTCTTTAAACGTTTAACCATCTACATGCACCACTTGAGGGGAAGTGTTTACAAGTTGCATATCTTCAGAAGACCCCTATTAGATGATTACAAAAAGGGGAAGAAGATTACAGGTTTATTGATTTGCAGCTTATTATCTGTGGTAACATGTTAAGGATTCTAATTCTTATCTTAAGTCAAGGGGAAGCATTGAAGATTTTGTTTTATTCAATGAGATGATTACATCTCAACTTCAAGGGAAGCTTTGGCTTTATGATGAAGTTCGTACGAGACTTTGTTTGTTTTGTCATCATTAAATAGGGTAAGATTTTTAGGATTCTTGATTTGATGAGACAAAGTGAATAAAAGAATGAAACAAGATGGAAATAAGAAGGACCAAAATTATCATCATGAAGTTCTACAAGATGTAGAAGAAAATAAAGATTTGGTCAAAATAAGATAAGAATGAATATTAATGAGAAGATAATGTTGAATAATTTATTAATTCTCTCATTAATATATTAATTAGTTTCCTTGTAAGCCTAGGACTCCTTATCCTATAAAAGGAGGTCCAGGCATTTAGAAAAACACATCCAGAAACATAGAGCTCTCCAATGAGAGTCGTCTAGCAAAGGTGTGTGTGTATGCATCATAGATAGAAAACGTGTTGTTTGAGTGGGTTTACACGTCCCACAAAATAGTTAATTTATTAGTTAGTAATCTCAAATTATAGTGTTTGGGGGTAAAGGTGGAATGTTTAATAATAAAACCTTGTTTGATAATATTGTGTTCTTTATTATTCCGCTGCATGTTCAATATTATCTGTAAAACTATCCTAGATGAGTCAAATCGATTCTCAACATGTGGTATCAGAGCCTCGTAGCTCGTGATCTAGGACTGTACAAGGTTCATGTATCGAATTTGTGAAGAAAAGGAGGTATGAATTTTCTGCTTTGAAGCGTGTTCAAATTCGGTAATTTTATAAACCCTCATTCTATAAACTCTAATTTGATAAACCCAAATCCGGTTGATCATCTTAAAGGGTTTTCGATTTATTGTTTTGATGCACAATCTGTATTATTAAATCAAGATCAAGAAACCCTAATTACAAGAAGGGTTTTAGATATAAGATTTATTATTTCTGATCTTGTTTCGCATATGCATCTTTTCTGATTTCATTGGTGGGGTTTACGAGGGCAAGATCAAGCCAACCTTAATTATTTAGGGTCGATGTTCCATTATTGATACTACATTCTGATCTGCTGCTCATAATTATGATAATGATGTCGTAGAGTACATATTTTTTTCTTTTCTCTTGGAAGATACTCATGACCACATATTTGAGTAAACCCTAATGTCTAGGTTTTCGGTGTTATGATAGTCATGATGAAGGGTGATGAACGTGGAGGTTTGTAATGAGGTGAATTCCTAGATCTGTTCATTGAAGATTATAAAGGAACATCAGGTAAACGTTTTGGGCTTTAAGGCTTTTTCGCGACACTTTCTTGTTAATTATGGTGTCATAAAAGCCATGGGAGGACGGAGGCCAAGGAAAAATATTAGTATTACTGCCTTAATTTTAGTACTGCTCGTCAACATTAATACTGCCATATTGAAGTTAGTACTGTTGGGTTCACAAGTTAGTACTGCTGTTCGTTTCCATGATGTGGATGGGATCTGAGAAGAGCAAAACATGAGTAACAACTTGTAAAGATGAATGGGATCTGAGAAAAGAAAATGAACAACCTTCATTCTTATAAATGTGGGTTCTATTGAAGATGATTTGAAGTGGACGCATGACATGATGTTATGTCTGACACAGATGTGAATGAGTGAAGAAGAGAAACAAGAAACCTTAATTTATGAAGAAGATGATGTTGTACGACAGTATGGTTGAAGGCACAAAAGAAGGTTAGTGCTGCCATCACTTTTAATATTGCTCAACACAGATGTTCTATTATAGATTTGTGATGTTAGTACTGCTTGTTTGGGTTATGATTCACACATATGCCCAAATTAAAGCTGCCAACTGTGATGTTATAATATTTGAAAAGCAACTATATGGTAAGACAAGCATGCGAAAAGCATCTACTATATTATTTATGGCTGACACAATATAAACAACAAAAAGAAAAAGTACCATTAGTTTATATAAAATAAAGGAGGCATGCACATGGAGTTAGGTCATCTGAATATTTTCTTTTCGCATACACACGGGTATGGATAAAGTAGAATATTTTTTATTGTACACATGGCATGTGATGGATACACATGGGTATGAATATAATATAGTTGGCATGTGCATGGCACAATTATGTCTTTGGAGATACATGGGGTTCGAATACAAGCTTAAGCAGTTTATACTGGTATGGATGACAGTTAATACTATACGTATACGGTGTTAGTACTGCCTTTTCAGTTAATGATGTCTAAAGGTTCGAAATATGTT
This sequence comes from Tanacetum coccineum, assembly GCA_026074375.1. NCBI lineage: Eukaryota > Viridiplantae > Streptophyta > Magnoliopsida > Asterales > Asteraceae > Tanacetum > Tanacetum coccineum. The sequence continues at coordinate 9,589 of BQNB010158512.1, forward strand.
AATATTGTTCGTTTAATTAGTGCTGCTCGAATATGTTTGTACTGCCAGTGTCGTCCGAGAATGAGTTTGTAGCGTTAGTTCTATCCGACATAGTTAGTTTGTACCGCTAGCTTTATCCGATATTGGACGATACTCTGTTTTTGGATGGTTTTGGATCTCGGATGGAACCGTTTCTAACAACAGTTTATTCTTATTGATTTTATGGCTCATTTTGGAGATTTATTGAATATGTGATTACGAAGACGATCGATTATCACTTATTTGATATTGTAGTTGAGTTTCACAGATGCGTGTTCTTATCATACCTTTTAGCAGGAGGTAACTTGTTCGTGCTTATAAACGATGTGACGAAGACTTGACGAATCTAGCAAAGGTGTGTGATTTTTTTTAGGGTGCTCAATGCTCACATTTGCTATCACTTTAGTCATGTGTCTCATAGAAGATGAGGATTTTGTCAAGAGATTGCAATCTACTTATATTTTGGTCTTGGTATGAGTTTGGAATCACGTGGATAGTGCAAGACATAAGACACAAGTTTAGGAAATTCAACTTCTTCATCAAATTCGTTATACTCGGTTTTCTTCATCAGTGATTGCTACATAGAGCCTACAGAATTAAAGTGCAGAATAAAAGTGGTTTAGGATATGATACACAATTGAATGAAATGAGTAACAATTCTAAAACTGATAGTGAGATTAGTTTGAGTATTTTTGATGTCAGATCAAGTGACGAAGAGAACACACTAGCAAATGATAGTTTCTCTAAAGTAGATGGGTTTCATGCTGTTCCCCCTCCTATAACAGGGAACTTTCTAACCCCAATAGCTGCATACAATTGCCGTTTAGATGAATTATGTCCATTAATAAGAAAATAATTTAGTCAAAAACAACTGATCTTAATACTAAAACAAGTGAGACTGTAGGAAAAACAAATGAAGCAAATACTCAAAAACCTAAGACAGATCAATGAATCAGTTAACATTGATAAAGGTAATCATTGGGGATGGAACTCATATGAAGAGATGATGTGTCTGTAAGATGTAAACAGTTAGTCTGTTAAGACTAAAGAGACGCAAAACAGTTTAAAACTAGATTGAGAAAATTGGTCAAACTTCTCAGAAACAAGGAATTGGTTTTAAGAAAATAAAAGCTTGCTTTGTCTGTAAAAGTACTGACCATTTGATCAAAGATTGTAATTTTCATGACAAACAGAGTCAAGAACCTAAGCTAAAAACTGTGGTCAATACTGGTCCAAGGGTGGACAAACCAGTATGGGATAATACTAAAAGGGTTAATCATCAAAATTTTTCAAAATACCCTCATTTAAGAAAGACTTTTGTCCCATCAGGAGTACTAACAAAGATAGGTTTGATTACTCCTGTAAAGAAATTGAGAAAAGAGCAGTTCACTAAAGCTAGTATTGCTAGGCCCATTTAGTACTGCTAGGCAGTTAGTAACAGCTAGGCATGTTAGTACTGTTATGACCATTTACTCCAAAAATAACATAAACTAATGTTTCTATTAGACCAATTTACCCAAGAATGGACAATGTAAGACCAAGAGGCTCATATTCACCTATCAAGAGGTCTTACTACATAAAACCAGCTTTTAGACCCAAAGACTTAAAACAAGATGTTAAAACTTTTAGGGTTCAAAATATGACTACTGCTGGGACAAGAGCAGTAGTTAATACTGGTAAGGGTAAGATGGATACTGACCTTAAAAAGTCAAGGTGGGTTTGGAGGCCTAAGGGAAATTACTTGGATCATGTGTCCAAAGACAGTGGATCATTCATGCTCAAGAAGGTTGAGTATGTTGACCCAAAAGGGATTTCCAAGTCTGTAATGGCTTGGGTCCCTAAGAGATACTAATTCTCTTACTTTTTGTGCAGGGCAATCCAGAGATCTTATTTATAGGATCATGCAGTGGTGGATAGTGGTTGCTCTAGCCATATGACTGGCAACAAAGCTTATCTTTCAGACTATGAAGATTACAATGGAGGCTTTGTGGCTTTTGGAAGTGATCCCAAAGGAGGTAAAATAACGGGTAAAGGTAAAATCAAAACTGCTAATTTAGACTTTGATGATGTTTATTTTGTAGATGAACTTAAGTTTAACCTTTTCTCTGTCTCAACAAATGGTGATGATCAAGAAAAATAGTGTCCTTTTTACTGAACTGAATGCTTATCATGTGTCCTCGCGTTTAGCTTCTTGATAAAATCAAGGTTGTACTAAGAGCTCCTAGAAAGGATGATGTGTACAGCTTGGCTAAAGAACATATTTCCCTCTGGAGGTATAACTTGTTTATATGCAAATGCAATAGCAGATGAGTCTAAATTATGGCACAGGCGATCAGGCACATGGAATTGTCAAAAAAAAATCAAACATGTAAACGGTCCCCTAGTTAAGGTTTACATTCAAATGTTTTTTTGTGAATGCCCACACTTATAGTTTCCTGCAAGAAGTGTAAGCAACCCATAAGCCTCCTGTAAGCCAAGTTAGAAAGAATCATCAGAAATCCCAAGAATTACTTTCATATGGACTATTGACTTTCTCTGTAGAAACTATTAACAGAAAATGTACATTTGTATTGTGATTGTATCTGTGATATATTTTAGCAGATTTAGTTGGGTATTTTTCTTAGCTACCAAGGATGAAACATCTGAAATCCTTTGTAAATTTATCATAGGCTTAGAAAACCAATTGAATCATAATGTTAAAATCATTAGATGTGATAATGGGACAGAGTTTAAGAACCATGCTATGAATGAATTCTGTGCTAAGAAAGGAATAAAAAGGGAGTTTAGTGTGGCTAGAACTCCATAGCAGAATGGTGTTGCAGAAAGGAAATAGGACCCTAATTGAGGTAGCTAGAACTATGTTAGCAGACTCACTTTTACCTATCCCATTTTGGGCAGAGGCAGTAAATACTGCCTGCTATGTACTGAATAGGGTATTAGTGACCAAACCTTACAATAAGACACCTTATGAACTATTAATAGGTAAATCACCTAGTATTAGTTTTTATGAAGACCTTTTGGGTACCCCTTGACCATTTTAAACACCTTAGATTCCTTGGGCAAATTTGATGGAAAATCTGATAAAAGATAAAAAAGAAAATAAAAAATGAATGTGTATTACTTGGACACCTCAACCACAAGTAAAGCCTTTAGAGTATACAACAAAAGGACCAAAAGGGTAGAAGAGAATCTGCACATTGATTTTATTGAAGATCAACCAAATGTGACAGGAACTGGTCCTAATTGGATGTTTGATCTTGATTTCCTAACCAATTCAATGAATTATTTTCCTGTTAGTGTAGAAAATCATGTTAATGTGGATGTAGGTACACAAGATTCTTATGTTGCAGGTTCATCAGGAAAAGATAAAGGACTTACTCAGAAATACATACTGCTTCCACTACAACCTCATAGGACAAGGATTCCAGTAGAAGATGTTGCTCCAGATGTACATGAAAAACCTTCTAAAAGTTCTTCTAAAGACAATGATGTACAAGATTCAGAAGATGTTGCTGATAAGGAAGGACAACATCAGATGACAGAAGATGAACAAGTTTTGCATGATGAACTTGAGAAGATGATTGCTCAAGAAGTGGTTGCTAAAGCTCTGGATGATGCCACAAGACAAGCTTTTGAAGAAGAAAAGAGGAATATTGCATCTCAAAAGAGGGCAGCTCAAACTACTAGTATTAACAAACTTAGTACTGGTAGGTCATCTGTTAGTACTGCTACCACGCCATATGTTAGTGCTGCTAGTAACACCCACAGCGTGCAATGCGGTGAATCATCAATTTGTCATCTTGGAGAAAAATACCATGAATGCATCTACTCTCCCTAATGCTGATTTACCCATTGATCCAAATATGCCTGATTTGGAAGATGATTCTGATGCATTTTCAAGTGATGGCATATTCAATGGAGCCTATGATGATGAGAATGTGGGTGCAGTGGCTGATTTCAACAATATGGATGACACCATTAATGTCAGTCCTATTCCCACACTTAGAATTCATAAGGATCATCCAAAAGATCAAATTCTAGGAGATCCTAAGTCAGCAGTTCAAACAAGAGGAAAGATTCAAAAGGTTTCTTCAGCACAACAAGCATTGGTGAGCTACATCTCCAAACAGAATAAAACTAATCACAAAGATCATCAGAACTGTTTGTTAGCATGCTTTCTCTCCTTAGAAGAACCCAAGAATATATCACAAGCCTTACAAGATAAAAGTTGGGTTAAAGCAATGCAAGAGGAATTGTTGTAGTTCAAATTACAAAAGGTTTGGATACTTGTTGATTTGCCATCTAGGAAAAAGGAAGTTGACACAAAGTGGGTCTTTAAGAATAAAAGGGATGAGAGAAGTATTTTTGTGAAAAACAAAGCCAGGCTTGTAGCACAAGGGTTTAGACAGGAGGAAGGAATAGATTATGATGAGGTTTTTGCACCTGTTGCCAGGATAGAGGCAATCAGGTTATTTTTAGCCTTTGCATCATACATGGGATTTACTGTCTACCAAATGGATGTTAAAAGTGCATTTCTCTATGGCACTATTAAAGAGGAGGTGTATGTCCATCAACCTCCAGATTTTGTTGATCCTGCTCATCTAAACAAAGTCTATAAGGTGATTAAAGCTCTTTATGATCTTCATCAAGCCCCTAGAGCTTGGTATGAGACTCTTTCTTCTTTTCTGATGGAAAATGGTTTCAGGAGAGGTACCATAGACAAAACATTGTTTATCAAGAAGAAAAAGAGTGACATTATGTTAGTCAAAGTGTATGTGGATGGCATTATTTTTAGTTCTACAAAGAAGTCTATGTGTACAAAGTTTGAAGATTATATGCATAAAAGATTCCAAATGAGCTCCATGGGTGAACTCACTTTCTTTTTGGGACTTCAAGTGAAGCAACAACCTGATGGAATCTTTATTAGTCAGGATAAGTATGTAGCTGACACTCTTAAGAAGTTTGATTTTTGGTCCATCAGAACAGCTACTACTCCTATTGAATCTAATAAGCCACTTATAACAACCCAAGAATTTTCATCAAATGCAAAATCAACCTATGTTAATATGATCACAATTGTATGGGAAATTTTTTCGCTTTATTACATTACTTGCATTACCAATATCTCAATATGCAATGTAACTTGCATAACTAAAGTAGACGAGCTCACGCAACCTACCACCTATATCTACTTATATGTCAAGCAAACATCATAAAATGTCAAGTCAATATCCTTATATCATTATTACAAAGTACATTACTCATATAATGTACCATTCGCAACGTTATATCAAAACGGGCTTTAAACCGTTATCATATACCTCTAAACCCTAATTCCATGAAAGGTTAATATCTAAAGCGAATGTACAAGCTACTAAAGCATATATATAAGTCATATAACATCTCATTTGAATAT
>BQNB010158515.1:0-15022 GCA_026074375.1 Tanacetum coccineum
TACTTCACGATTTGTTTTGTTGTTAATTGGAATGGTTTAAGATGGATAGCTTGTATCCAAATGTTTATTATATTTTTTTACTTAATTCGATAGGAATCGAATTAATGAACTTTTTATATTTTTCAAAAATATAGCAAAATAACTTCCAATGGAAGGATCTTCAAAACTCTACTTCGACGAATACTCTTCAATAATCGTTCACGACTTCCCCGGCAACGGCGCCAAAATTTGATTGTGGTAAAACAAATTCAATATACTTATATAGTAATAATTCCGTAAGAAATTCTTTGCCAAAATACTTCTCAACCAAGAGAAATATAAGGTAGAAATCTCACAAAATAAAACACAATTTGTATATTTTTATCCGGGAAGTACTTATCCTCGGGTCGTGTCCCAACGAAATCGTGAATTGAGAATTTAAGAATGATTCGGATTCGAGTTTAGAATAGTAAAGGATATTTGATTTGTTGATTACACTACAAATGTAATAGCAAGAATTGAAAAACAATTAACTAGCACGAAAATTAAATGCACAAAACGTAATAAACGCGAGCTAAAACTGAAATTTAAAAACTAAAGCACGACTTTTAACAAATTTTATACCTAAAAATCACAAATTTAAAATGAAAATTTTAGGAAAAAGAATTAGAATTTTTTATGTATTTTTGAATTTTTTATGATTTTTCTAAGATTTAATGATTTATCAAAAATAAACTTTTTCTAAAAATTAACACTAAAATTTTTCTTTTATTTTTCAAAAATACTAGATTTAAAATGAAAATTAATGCAAAAAGAATTTTAATTTTTCAACTATTTTTCTATTTTTTATGATTTATCTAAGAAAAAGAAATTACTAAAATCTATTTTAATTTCTAGAAAATACAAATTTAATGAGAAAAATATAAAAAAATGGTTTTTATAAACTATAAAGGTGCAGAAATTTACTAGTATAAAAAGCCCTAATTTTAATACCCTAATTGAACTCTAATTTGAGTAATTAAAACTAAACCCTAATTTTTATTTAAACTAATTTCTAAAATATTAAAACTATTTATAAACCTAGAAAGAACAGGGTAGGAATTGAAATAAAGGAAAGATAAGGGTAGGCGGGCGAACTATAGAAAATTTACACTACAGTTAAATCGAATGCCCCTAAACTTTAAGAAAAGTACGAAACAGACCCTACGATTGTGGCTTATTTGGCTTATTGAAAAAGTGAGATTCAGAAAAAACTTAAAACTACAAAGTTGTAAAACAGCTTATTCTAAACAACTTTAATAAAGGCAATTCTAACTTTTAACAAAGGAATAAGCTAGAAAATAAGCTGTTTAATCTCTGTCACAGAAACTAAGGGTTTAAAGACCTTTTTGAATTTTGGCTTATATTTTGCTTATTATTTTATGAAAAGTGAAAACAGAAAATGCTATTTGTAGCTTAAGATGTGCACTAAAAGTATTTATAGAAAAATAAGCTAAGTTTTCACAAAGTTTGCAAGAAAAATTAAATGAAAAGGTGCTAGTTATTGCTGATGTAAATGGTTGCTGGTGCACTTGGTCTTGAACAAAGATGTATGCTAACTTTTAAGAGCTAATTACTTCACTAAATGTTCCTAAGGAAACACAACATAACTTTGAACTATAAGTTCCTTTTAAGTTCCTAACATCTAAACTTTTCTCAACTGAAATTTGCCCTGGTGCAAAATGAAAGATTTATCACTCTATACTTTGTAAAAGTAGATCCTAATCTCTAAAACTTGGATAAAACTTTGTTAAACATCCTAACTCAACTGTATGATATGTTTTGACAAAGTAGAGCTGACTTTAAGAGTCAATGTATGCCTAAACCAAACACTCCTTATACTTGACTGTAATAACTAAATTGAACTTAAAATACTGATTTAAAGCTAGACAACTAATACCTTTTATCTACTTAAACTGATTTTAACCTAATTAAGCTAATTAAGCTGTAAAACTTGCAGCTTATTTGTGATAATAAAAACCTTTGGATTTAACCACCTAAACCTGAAAACCTTTGTAAAACCTTATAAAATGACTACACTTAGCTGTGTAAAGAAATTGACAAGTTTACTTTGACTTTAAGAGTCAAAGTAAGCTTTTACCAAACACTCCTTTAAGTGACTTGTCAAAAACTATTTTATACTTAAATCTATTTAAAAAATACTAAAACACTTAATCCTAATATATCCCTCTTATTTATAATAAAACTAATTAAGCTTTTAAAAACTTTAAATGCCTACATATTAGTTATAATAAGCTAGATTTCTCTGTAGCTCATCTATGTACCAAGAAAAAGTTTTAAAAAATGAAAGATAGAATTGATTACAACTAGAACAAAATCAAAAACTAAAATACTTAATAGGCTCACTAAGCTAAAGGAGAACAGGAATCATAAAAAGGATTATAAAGAGAGAATTAAGCAATGTAGTCAAAAAGCCTATGAATTAAGCGTAAATGGAAAATAAGAAAAAGATACCTGAAATTGAAGAGTATCATTCTCCCCAAGAAACACCAAGTGAAGAAGTCTAGTGATCCTAATGGCTTCCCACTAAGCCTCTAAACTTAAAAATCAAAATAAAGCTGAATATGAGCTTATTTACCTCTATGCATCACCAAAATGACTCAAATGCTTTTCAAGTGATCAATATCTATTTTAAAGCCGAATAGGTAATAATAATAAAGAAACCTTAATGTAACAAAGATTTAACTAATAGTTTGGCTTATGAGAATCAATAAGCTCACACTAGCTTATTTAGAGCTTATTGATCAAAAACGATTTGAAATTAAAAACTAGAAACACAATAGGCTGGTAAAGCAGAATAATATTTTCACAAATGAAAAAAGTACAAGATGGTAAAAAGATTACAAGAGCTAAGCAGCTTATTACAAAGTCTTAAAAGAAATTGCTTAATTTTGAAAGAAATACAAACTAGAAATTTTAAAACAAAAACAACAACAGAAAAATGAAGTCCTATCCTTCTATTTATAGAGGAGGGGTGAAGAGAGGGAAGGCTTTCTAGAATGGTCCATCAAATCACATCCGTTGATCATTTGTAGGTGAATTTAAGCCGTTTGATCAATTTAGTGAGGTGTTTGCACCAATTAGCTGCTGCCACGTGTTGGATTGTGAGTGGGGAGAGCATATGAACGAAATTGGGTCTTAAAAAAAAAGGAGCAGGGGGGTAAATATTCCACGGATTTGGGTTGAGGTTTGAGATACTTGCGGAAATTCAGTTTAAGGTGGTTAGGAGCTGGCGGATAAACGCGGGTACTGTTTTGAAATTTTTGGAGGATTGACACAACTAGCCCCTTTGTCATTTTGTCCCGCGCCAAGATGTAGTTATATGATGCAAGTTGTAAAATTGGCAGAATGAGTCCTTTTGTTTTTTCTTCAATTCTTCTTACTTCTTTATAAAACAAAGTTTCTTTTCTTTTTGCAATTTAGCCCTTGAAATCTTTAAAACTTCTCATAACTCATTAATCTTAGAATTTCTTGTCAATAATAGTGGCCCTTTGACTTTTTTCTTGGGACTTTACTTCTTTGTTTCTTTCTTTGTACATGAGTTTGAAATGTGTCGGGGCTGATCCGGCTGTGAATTCTGGCTGATTCATTTCTTTGTCTTGGCACTTGACTCTTTGTCTTTTTTTTTCTTCCTTTTTGCTTCCCGTTTCCCTTTTGGTTTTATGATCAGTTTTTTTTTTTTTTTTTTTTTTTTTTTTTTTTTTGCTTCTTTTTATTGTCTGTTTCAATCTTACCTGCACAATGACACAAAAGCTCACATTTTCTACTCTTTGCATTTAATTATATTGGCTTTTATTTGGCAAAATCCCGGGTAAATTAGTATACAATTAAGCAAATATCACTACCCTTTTATAAATACCCCTTAGAAATTTATTAATCCAAAGTGTTTAAAATTCATCTAGAATCTGACCTTCTTAAAGTATGGCATTAATTACCCAACTTAGACCCTACTATGACCTTAGCCAAAATTTAGAGGTCACACAAAATATATGAACTAACTTCCACGTGACTTACAGCCTCTAACTCAGTGTCTAAGTATTTTTAGAAAAATCAAAACAAAAACTGAAATTCGTCACTGTTTTACACAACTAATTTTGTAATGACCATTTTGACCCACTTTCCCGACCAAAAAAACTTATGAGGCAGAACTTTAAATAGAAAGTATACTCTCTGAGTTATCCACAGTTAAGTTGTAGAAATTATTTTATTTGATCTTTTATGACAGAGTTTATGCCCTGATAGAAAAACTGCCTAACTTTCCTTTCTGCATGAATTAAACACCTAATTTCGGGTGATCTAAGCCCTAAAACGCATGAAGTCATAATCGCAAATCTAATTAATCTAATGATTAAGCTTAACCTCATAATATCTATAAACTTCAGAAATAAAACTGCCCAAATTTATAAAACTTAAATTTAAAAACCTTAAATCCTCAAACTAAGATACGAGAAAAATGAACGAACTAAATTAAAAATCGGATCGTACGCTAAAGTGAAACCTAAAAATATTCGTCACCTCATTTCTCCCAACCTTATGGTCGGAGAGCTTCGACACTTGTGGAATGTGGATTAGGTGATTCCTATGTTTAGTAAAAAAGGCACCTAGGTAGAATTATATTCTAAGTCTAATTAGGTTTTAGATTAGGATTATGATTTATATTTTAATTATTTTTTTTTTTTTTCTTTTTTTTCTCTTCTATACTCGGCCGAAAATAATTATATATATATATATATATATATATATATAATAAATAATCTATATAATATAAAAATAATATATATATATATATACAATTAATTTGACTATACCTTAAAGTTTTTATAAAAATCTTAATTAATTTGACTATACCTTTTTGCATAAACGCAGTTTACTACCTTTCTAAAAATAACTTTTCATTCCAACCTAACTTTCTAAAAATAAAAATTTTACATTTTCTTAAGCTAACCCTTAAACGCTAAACCTGTCTTAGATAACTAACACAAAATACATATACGTATATATTTACTTACACAATTAACTTGCAAACGCTCAATTATCAAAATTTTATTTCCTTGTCATTAAAATATAACGAATAACTCAACAAATTTCTCATCTTCTAAATCTTATTGAGATGATCACACTCAATAGATTGATTACCAATACCTCATAAACACATAAAAACACATATAAACACATAAAATCACATAAACCATACTTTGCAACAGACACATAAGTCAACACTAACGATTTGACTAACCTGCTCAAGTCATGGTTGTCACAGCGACTTAGAATATAAAAATATTACACAACAAATATAAATAAGTTTTTATAAATATTTATCATTTTACTTGAATTTTTTAGTTTTAAAAAAAATTGGTCCAAAAACAAATATCAAGTATACTTGTAAGACTAAAAAATAATTACCCATTGTAACACTTAATCCCAAAAATATGAATCCACATTAATGATTATACGTCCAATTACATATATCCAAATTAGTGTTTATAAATCTAACATATAATGGGCTGCCAAATTTTTTGGTTTCATTCAACTTCACGTGTTTATAACTCCTAATCCATAAATGGTCTTGGTTTAGTTTTTATGCATATGGAAAGGTAAACGAGTTTATTTTACATATTAGTGTCCCCCATAATTTCAAAATTTACATAACATACGTGAAATTACCATATTACCCTTAGTTACCAAAACTGATTTTTACTGCCTCGGGAAAACAGACGTATCTCTCAAACCGTACATCTGTTGAGGCTAATCCAAATGCCAAATAAAGTTAGCATGTTATACTACAGTTTAGTTATTAAAAACAAAAATTAGTAACAATTATTACAAAATTTTTGGAATTATAGTCCAGTATAATTATGTGTGCAGTTTCCGACAACCTACACCATTTGTCTTATAGAAAATTCATCGGGTGTCAAAAGGACTCGTTCCGCCCTTCCAAACGAAACTAAGACATAGACATAGGTCCCTATAATTTTTCCAAGTCACCACAGATTACCAAAATTTCTAGAATCCTTCCTAAACCTACTTTCCAAAATCTGTCCCGAAATTAATGTTGCAAATCCACCTTTATCAAGTTTTCTAGTCCAAATTATTTGTGTAAAATGCTATAATTTATACAAATACTCAATAAAGTGTATAAATACATATAAATATAGAAATTACATCAAAAAAAATAATTTACAAGACAAAAATAGTAGATAAACAATTGGAATAACAACCTTACGAAAGAGAAATGAAAATGATGATGGATTATAACAATAATCAACCAAACTTGATCAAACTTCTTCAACACAAACCATTTCTAACCCAACCAAATGCTTGAATAAACCCTTATGATATTCACTTAACCCTTTTATGACCAAAGAAATCTTAACCCATTAATAGATGATCTTTAATGGTGCTTGAAAAGATTACAAATTTAGAACTTGAATTAGACTTTAATCTTCAACTTTTGGATAGTATTTTTGTAGGATCAAAAAAATATGGCGATGGAGTTTGCATGTTATTGCAATCAGCAAGGGAGTAAGCATGCAGTAGAAGTAATAACTATTGGGAGAAATGAGGAATGAGGTAGTGGAGTAGTGAGATTAATTTAAGGCAAGCAACACATCTTCCAAGTGGTCCTCCAACCTTATGAATCACTTAACCAAAACATACCTAAGTCAAAGAATAAAGTATAACTCATAGACACATGTCCATGAGTGTACAATTTCATCCCATAGTAGGAGTTATGGTTAATTTTGTGCAAAATTTATAATAAGTGGGTAGTTTTAGGGCCAACGACTATATATGTAAAATATTGTAAGAGTTTAGGCAAAACCACGAAGCGAAAACGTATATAATAAAAACAGAATTACCACACATGGGATACTTTTGTAAAATAATAAATTATGTAGAGCACGTATATGGATATTTAATCTAAAGTCGGGTTCACGTTTAATAAACGTTTTACTACGAACGCGAGATAACTTATCCGGTTAATCGTAAAAAAGTAAATTTTACTCAAAGTAAAATAAACAATAAAAGTATTGATTAAAATAGTGACCTAAAAATTTCAAAGTATTACAGTCACCCCCCATTAAGGGAACTCTGATCTTTAGAGTTCAACTGGTGCTGTCAGCTTGCGAGGCGTTCGAGAAGAGGTGAGGGTACTAGCTTCTGAATTGATCTTCTCGCCACCATGTAAATTCCGCTCCTCGCTTAGAATTCCAATGAACCTTAACGATTGGAATTCTTCTTTGTTTTAGCTTCTTTACTTCATGATCTATGATCTTCACAGGTTCTTCTACAAAGTGTAACTTGTCGTTTATTTTGATTTCCTCCAAAGGCACTTGTAAGTTTGCATCTGCTAAGCACTTCTTAAGGTGTGACACGTGAAACCTATCATGAATGCTGCTTAAATCTTGAGGTAGTCTCAGACGATATGCTACCCGGCCTACTCGCTCAACAATTTTAAATGGTCTCGCATATCTTGGTGCAAGTTTCCCTTTCTTACCGAAACGTACCACTCCTTTCCATGGTGATACTTTGAGTAACACACGATCGCCGACATTGAACTCAAGGGGTTTACGCCAGTTATCAACGTAGCTTTTATGATGATCTCTTGCTGTCTTAAGCCTTTCCTTTGTTTGGATTATCTTTTCGGTCGTCTCTTGCATAATTCCAGGCTAATCAAGTGACTTACACCAACTTCTGCCCAAATAAAGGGTGATCTACACTTTCGCCAATACAATGCTTCGAATGGCGAACAATTAATGCTTGAATGATAACTATTGTTATAGGAGAACTCAACTAAGGGAAGATGAGTATCCTAACTACCTCCAAAATCGATGATATATGCCCTGAGCATATCCTCTAGGGTTTGGATAGTACATTCACTCTGACCATCTGTTTGAGGATGGTAAGCCGTACTCATATCCAACTGTGTTCCTAATGCCTTTTGAAGTGTCTGCCAGAATTGTAACGTAAATCCTTATCACGATCAGATATGATAGACACGGGCACACCGTGCCTTGCTACAACTTCGTTGATATAAATTCTTGCCAACTTCTCCATCTTGTAATCTTCGCGAATAGGTAGGAAATGAGCAAACTTGGTAAATCTGCCTATAATAACCCAAATCGTATCATAACACTAATGCTTTTGGGCAGTTTTGTAACCAAATCCATGGTTATCTTCTCCTATTTCCACTTAGGGATTTCTGGTTGTTGAAGTAACCTGAGGGCTTCTGATGTTCGGCTTTAATTTTTGAATAGGTCAAACACTTTCTAACGTACATTGCAATGTTCTTTTTCATTCCTGACCACCAATACAAATCTCTTAAGTCATGGTACATCTTATCTGCTCCCGGATGTATAGAATACTTTGAGGTGTGGGCTTCATCCATAATCAGAGTTCTTACATTTCCTGATGATGGAATCCATATTCGATCCATGAAATATAATCCACCGTCCTTCCTTCTTTCGAATTGTTTGTCTAACCCTCGTAGCATTTCTGCTGAGGCATTGAGGTCCTTGGAAGCTTCGCATTGTGCTTCCAATATTTTTATCTTTATGCCGGAATAGATCGTCATGCTCATAGCACGGACTCGTCTAGGTTTGATCATTTCCTTTCTACTCAACGCGTTCGCTACTACGTTCGCTTTACCGGGTGGTAACGAATTTCGCAGTCGTAGTCGCTAAAAAGCTCAATCTATCGCCTCTGGCGCATATTCAACTCTTTCTGCTCAAAATGTATTGAAGACTTCTATTATTAGTGTAGATAACACTCTTTGTAGAATATTAGTAATCTTATGATCAAACCAAGAACAAGAGTGAGATGCGGGTTGTGATGTTAGAGATAGAATGGATGGAAAATGAATGAAATGTATTATGAAAATGGTAAAATGGAACAACCAACCCCTCTCCAAGGCTAGGAGAGGGTATATATAGTACCTATAGTGGCCGGCCATGGGCTAAGATGGGCCTCCCATGGGCCTTGGGCTGGACTAGATTACTAATCTAATCATTATACTAACTACGAGCTAAGACCTGTTACAACTTGGAAGTGACCGACACTTTTCGTGTTTCCAACAATCTCCCCCTAAGAGAGTACACTCCATTTTCAAAACTTTTAAGCCTAAGCAACTATGATTTGTCTTTAGTCCTTTAGCTCTCTTTTGACTTTCTCTGTGAATATGCTTAGTGATCATTGACTTTATGATTTGAGCTTGTTCCTGAACTTGTATTTAACCATTGTGAACTTGAGCAACTTAAAGATCAGGACCAATCATAATCATTTTCGCTCATCTTGAAACATTGCATCATGTGATCTTGCGACTTCTGTACACGACTGCTCATACCCTTTCTGATTGTTTATTTTGGAAAGCATAATGTTGCATCTTTCTTGAAATTCTTTAACTTTAACACTTCGTCACTTCGAGAAAGACGTTCGGTATCAGAGTGACGGAAACTTCTTTGAAATTCTTTGACTTTAATACTTCATCACTTCAAGAAAGACGTACGGTATCAGAGTACGAAGTCTTGAAACATGTACTTGAGCTTTCAGATGTCTTTTTGTCGGTCGGGAATGAGCCATGTGGCTATAGATCGTGTGAGTCAACTGGAATTAGGTACCATCCAACCTCCATCTTTAAGTATCCTGCATTAAAACAGTTAGCAATAAAGCGGGGGGACGAATATGGCTTTGTCATTCACCCAGGTTTGGTTGGAGAAACCTTCGAATCCGTGAGGATCGACCTGTGATCAGATAGATTCAATTTAAGAAGAATCTTCTTGACAGGATTTCCAGCTGTAGTATTGAATCTTTCTAACACATATGTATTAGATTCATCGTACTCAGCATGTTCTCATTATCGGAACGTCTCAAAGCAGACAGCACGATAAGAGTGAACCAGTGAGTTACTATCTCACCGATTGATATAGAAAATCGATTTGAAAATCAATCGACGTGTCACTTGCTAAAGTGGTTTTGTGACACATCGAGAGTTTTAAGCAATTCAAAATTCTTTAACCGTTGATCCATAACCTGGAACAAGTTTGATTCATAAAGAATCGCACCATTGTTGCTTTCCAGTTGTCACAAGCTTGATTCATAAGAATCGCACAAGTCACCTACCATGAGCTTGTTTGATGTTGGCTCAAGCAGGATTTCCATCTTTATTGTGAATACCTAAGTATCACTCAGATGTTCTGGCAAAATCACAAGGATCTTGCGTAGGACTTTAATGATATTACTTGATATTCACATTGTGTGAAATAACAAGCTAAATTATGACAAGTGTCCTCCGGTTCTGGCTAGATTAATGGATCTTGCGTAGGACTCTAGACTCAATAGTGCACTTTTAATTTTAGTGATCGAAGGCTGGAGCTGAGTGCCACCTTTTCAATATCAACTAACTCGGAGTGAGAAAGTCAATAGAAATGAGTGTATCTCCGTGAGTTTTGAAACAAAGTCTTTCCGACTTTGAGTGGCTGGGAGGGGTTTGTGCATAGCGTCACTGGGTCCATGACTGTCTTCAATGTCAGACAACACCTAAGTGTTTCTGACAGCATATGTATTGACCCGGTTTCTGCCTAAGTGTATGGAGGGATTCTTTATTTTCACCCTTTATCCTTACATTTCTTTTTCATTCTTCAACCCCTTCAATGCTTACCGAGACTTCATAACTAACACCTTGTTGGGTTTGTTCCAGTGTTAGCTCCATCTCAGTCGGCATTATTCCCTATTCTCACTTTTTCTCCTTTTTAATCATACCTAAGGACTTCTACACTAACTAGTGGATATCCCTGGGTAGATCCCTCCGGTTCTGGCTGGATCATGGGATCTGAATACCTAAGCCTAACCGCCTTATAACTTCATAAATTTAAGAACATGGTCGGTCTTTTGGGTATTTCATCACGATCCTTCCAAAAACATTGAAAATTTCAATCAAAGTGTTTGATATAAATATCAAAAGATTTACACTTTGAGAGTTTTTCATCATCACTAAAAGCTCCCCCTTAACATGTGCATCGTAATCGTAGTACATGCTAGGTGTGGAGTGCATTGAGTCCATTTTATTTGATCACTTCTGTCAATATACATTAAGTCCAGGTTAATCACATTTTCTCCCCTTATCCAAAATGTTAATCCCTTGATATTTTGGATATCAATTGATTAACCGTTCGGGGACAAAATGAGATATGATGAGTATAATTATTTTAAAATTTTGAATTTGCGAAGAAATTCTTGAAAAATTTGTACTCGAGCACATCTTATTATTCACCAAAAAGTCTACACTATTAATGAACATATTCACAAGATAAGTGTATTTACGAGGATTGACCTTTTTAAGATGAGAACAACATATGATAAATCATATGGTCCTTTGTAGAAGCCGTAGGTCACCCCCGTATGGTCGTCCACCGACAAATCTCTCCAAACTCCTCATTATCCTCCTTGTCTTTAGCCTCTTGTCAATCGCCTGGATCATGGCTCTCGCGTTTGCCTTGTCACGTTGGCTCCAAAAGGTCTCTGGCAAGTACTCCATTCTTATTCCCTTGAGGCGATCATTTAGAGCAGTCCGAACGTCATCTAGAGTACCATCGCTGAACTTGTGGAGTTCGTCAATGCGCATCAATCGGTTCTTCTTGTCTTTATTCTCGTAGATGAATCCTCTTGGATCGGAGTATGGAGTATAAGCGTCTTGTCTTCTCAGATTTGATCTGTACGTGTCGGGCTTGGTGAGATTAAGTTTCTTCTGATAACTTTCAACACCCAGTTGAAGATCTTCCACACGTCGCTGGATGACAACTCTTCGTGTAAACATTCGTAAGGAGACATTAAATGCAATACGTTCTTCAACGCTTAGATTAGTCACTTTTCCTTGCACAAGAAGAAGCAGCATATCTTCAATGTCTTGGATCCTTAGTCTGTGAAAGTCGCCTTCTTTGAACTTGTAGAGAACATCATCATCCCTTCGTACTGTAATCCAGTCAAGATGCTTATAATCATGCCATTCGACAATTTCAACCTTCGTGACAGCAATTATCCGTCTTTTTGAATAGACATCCCGAGCTGATTCCCTTAAGGTTGCAAATGCATAGAACTGTCGTCGCTTCTTTCCCCAATGCGAGATTCCCCAGAGGGCGAATTTGTCGTATTTGACGATCGTTTGACTCCACATTGAGTTAGGCACTAAGTCTTCTATCCATTTGATGTGTCCGTAATCTGCAGCCTTAGTCTTCGTTACTGAAGTAGAGTACTTTCGGCTTGACACACCACCACGTAGATATTCCAGGTCGTTATTGATGAAGTGATGAAATGGTATAACACGACGACCTTGAGAATTTGGAACTAACGGTAGTGGCTGTCGCAGATCATGCGGATATTGACGACCTTCAGGGTTGATCCAGTCTAATTTCTCGGTTGTGGCTTTGTAGACCTCCTCACAAAAATATTCCAATTCAGTCAAACTCTTGCAAGTGCCTTTCATCAGCTCAAATGTTGGACCAGCTAGCAATTCAGGTGTTAGAGTTTGAACATTTAGCCGGTTTAGCACAAAAGCGGAGAAGTCAAATGTAGAATCGGTTAGTTCATCAAACGACTCTCGAGGGTCCTGTTGTGCCAGATTGCTAAGCCAAGGTTGGACAGATTCATGAACTGCAGGAACAGACGTATTCCATGCATGATCAGGAGAAGGTAGTCTCGTAGGTTTTTGAAACCAGTCTGAAGGATGTTGAACCTCTTCTTCGGCTTGTTCATCTTGGACACCTGTTTCGAACTCCTGGTCTGCAGGTCCTTTAAAGACATCTGTAGAGTGCATAGCATCCCCTACGGGAGCGGATTGGCTAGCAGATTTCGTGTGAGTCCTAGTTCCTGTACTGGTAGTCTGTCCTGCAGTCTTGGTCGTCGTGTCACTTGGAGCACTGGTAGAAGCGGGTTCCTTTCCTGACCTTCTTCGTTTGGACCCCCGGTCTGTTCCAGCGGAGGGTTCTTCATCATCATCTGCCCCATCTGGGGGGGGGGGGGGGGGGGGGGGGGGGGGGGGGGGTTTTTTAAAAAAAAATGGGGGGGGGGGTGGTTTTTATATATTGATTTTTAATAATAATTTTTATATTTAATTAATATATATTTTTATAATGTGATTTGGGGGGGGGGGGGGGGGGGGGGGGGGGGGGGGGGGGGGGGGTGGTGGGGGGGGGGGGTTTTTTTTTTTTTTTTTTTTTTTTTTTTTTTTTGGTTTTTTTTTTTTTGTTTTTTTTTTTTTTTTTGGGTTTTGTTGGGGGGGGGTGTTGTGTGTGGGTGTGGGGGGGGGGGGGGGGGGGGGGTTTTTGTTGTGTGGTTGTGTTTTTTTTTTGTGGTTTTGTTTTTTTGGTTTTTTTTTTTTTTTTTTTTTTTTTTTTGTGTGTGTTTTGTTTTGGTGGGTTTGTGGGTTTTTGTTTTTTTTTTTTATTTGGTTTTTTTTTTTGGGGGTTTTTTTTTTGTTTTTTTTTTTTTTTTTTTTTTTTTTTTGAAATAGTTTTTTTTTTTTTGGGGTTTTTTTTTATGGATAATTTTTTTTTGTATTTTGTTTTTATATTTATTGTTTTTTAAAAAATTATGTTATATAAAAAAAAAATTTTTTTTTGGATTTTTTTTTTTTTTTTTTGTGTTTTTTAAATTTTTTGTCTATATAGTTTATTGAATGTATCGCCTATAATCTAACAAGAATTTTGGGTCCTTCATACCTCAACTAAAGCCTTGTATAGCTGTCTCTGAATGTCATACCTTATAAATTTTGCTTCATCTTGTCAATTAATATCTTTTCAGCTCTAACTCTGAAAGATTTGCACTACAGCATGGAGATTATTTTGATGATCGCACCAGAACTTCAGACTCGAGTCGATCGTTTACGAACTTCTCCACTTTAGGAATAATTTTGGAGACTTCCTTTTTGACATGTTCCTTGATGATTTTCTTCATTCCGTCATCAATTGTCTCAAGGAATTGTTGATTTGCAGTAGTAGA
Organism: Tanacetum coccineum; assembly: GCA_026074375.1. Lineage (NCBI taxonomy): Eukaryota > Viridiplantae > Streptophyta > Magnoliopsida > Asterales > Asteraceae > Tanacetum > Tanacetum coccineum. Next base: position 14,029 of record BQNB010158515.1, read on the forward strand.
CTCTTCTCGAATTCTGTCATACTTCAATTGGACTGCAACGTCCACTGCTTCCTGCATTTTACTCGCTAGATACTGATCAACGGTGCTAGGAATAGAGGAGAGCGCTTCAGCATATTGATTGGTTTGCCTGAATTCGGAGAAATTGTCTTCTAGTGCTTTCAGTCTACTGTCAAAGCCAAACAACGAGGCAAAGTTGGGAAGATTTTGTAGTAATGAGCTTGTAGTAGTTGCCGGTGTCATTATTGGTTGTTGTTGTGGTTGAATGATGATAGGATGTGGTGTTGGAGGACGATTGATATTAGTATCAATGAAACAAGTGGCTTCTGTATTTTGTCGAAAAATATCATCAACACCAGTATCTTGATTTGGGTTCAGCATGTTGGATACGAATCCAGAGGATACAGATGAGCTCTGTTGTTGACCATCAGGATTAACCGGAGTTAGGGTCACATGAGTGTCTTCAACATCTGTCAGTACTTTGTCTCTTCCATCAAGATTGGTATTGGAATCTTTGACTGCCTCATTTTCTTGATCCTTTGCATCTTCACCTGACTTCGCACCTGCAACCGTCGCATTCGCTCTTCACGTCATTGTCCTTATCTTTCCTCATCTGATGATGAAAATACTATAATCATCTTCATCAGTATCCTCTTCATGTATTATTTCAATCATCATGAGTCGTGTGCTTTTGGATGTACAAACATTCATCACATAAATTATTGAATTCAGTCAGTTCTTCATATTCATGCATCGTCTGGCTTCTTTATCATCATGTTCATCATCATCTTCTTTGAGCATTCTCATCATCGTCATGGACATCGTCATCTTCATCATCTTGAGTAGTCTCATTAACGTCATTTTTATCTGCATCGTCATCATCTTGATCTTGCTCATCATCTTGATCATCGTCGCTTGATTTCCAAGAGATATCATCCTTTGAGTCATAATCAGGAGCATCGGGAACCCCTGGTGTAACACCAGTTCCTTCATCTGC
>BQNB010158516.1:0-15022 GCA_026074375.1 Tanacetum coccineum
GGGTAGGAGTTCACATTGTAAAGTGTGAGTGTGTGTGTGGTTCCTTTTTCTCTATTAAACCACACACATACAAACACACTCCTTCTTCCTCTTTTTTCTTCTTCTTCTCTTTTCTCTCTTTTTCTCTCTAATAATATGGCTCAATTTCTTTTCCATTTTACCAAGCCTCCGGATCCGTTGTTCAAAGGGTGAATCTATGTTAACAATTGGTATCAGAGCAAACCATAAAACCTTTTTAGCACATTGAGTCATTTGGATCATATTTTAATTACATTTTCTCCCCTTATTTTAAATAATAAACACTTAGTTTTTGAAATACCTTGTGATTAAAATATGTCTTGAAAATTCTATGGGAGAAAATATTATCAGCATGAATGGTTTGGAACATTTTTTGATAATGTTTTGAATACATAAGAATGGTCGTTGATGATGTATCCAAGAACATTAAAACGTTGTTTTTCGAAAAACTCCCCCTCAAGAATAGGACCAATTGAGAAATTGTTGTCTTTTGAAAACATTATGAGGGTTGGAGTGTTGAACACACAATTTTGAAAGATTATGAATTGTCATTGAGAAATTCTTGAAAAATTATGTTCAACTTTCTGGAACAAAACCCTATAGTAGCCAACTGAGGGCGACCGAGAATTAAAGGTTGAGATGTAATCAGCATTTCCCCCCCCCCCCCCCCCCCCACCCCTCCCCACTCCGCCCCCCCTCCTCTCTTCCTTCGCCTCCCCCCCCCCGCCCCCCCCGGACAAAGATACTTCACAGTCTAAGCAAATTCTTCAAAAGTTCTTCGATGACATTCATTCACAAGACCTTGTTATTACCATAGTGTTCTTGATTCTTGATTCATCTCTCTACGGTTTCTGAAGTCAAGAGTGGTAATGATTCTTTTGTTTCAGATTCTGTGCTTACGACAAGAAACTTCTCGAGTATATGAAGTACACGACTATTGTGCTTCGAGAGTTCGCAACCATATGGGGGAAATGTGTACATCTGGGATTTAATTGACCTTGTTGTACCATGTCAACTTCCACGGGGGAAGTTTGTTAGCTAAATGTTTAGTATGGTGTATGACAGTATTTATTGCAAACGTGAGAAGAAAGTTGCTGATTTCCTGCATGACCCCTGAACGAATATTCACAAGCCTGAATGACAAGAAGCATGTGGTCGTTGTGTGGTTTGACTTCTAAAAATCGCTGTGCACTTTGATGAAAGCTAGAAGATTGTTATGCTAAATTAATGTTTCAGAATCTGCTTAAGATAGGGATGTTGGTTTAGGGGGAAGCGATTCAGAAACTTCGCCAAAAAGGAGTCTATGAAGAAAGCTTTTCAAGACATGCTGCATGGATTGGGGGGAAGTTAATCCAGTTCATGCATACTACAATGCAGCAACAACAACAACAACTCTTCCACTACCACCTCAACCACAACAAGGTCCGTCAGATCCCATCATCATCAAGCACATGGGTGAACTTGAAGAATTCATAGCGAATCTAGTGGAAGAAAATCAAGCTCTGGAAACACGTCTAGACAAGCAGGGGAGCAGGATCAATAAGTTGGAAACTATGGACCTAACCAAAATGATTAGAGAGCAGACGGTGGAGTTTATTAATTCACAAGATATTGAATGAAAGATTAATGAAACAGTTAAGGAGGTGGTTATCTCATCAGTCAAGCATGCAATGAGAGCTCCTCTTCGTGCTCGCTTCAAGGATCTCCCTACGTCTGACATGAAGGAAATTCTGCTCCAACGCATGTTGGAGGAGAACTATGACAAGGGACATGCTAACCACCGAGTAGCATATGAAGCACTGCAGGACTCCATCCGTCGTGATGAAATTGAGGACTTTGATGTAGATAAGGCTCAGGAGGAAACTAAGAAGAAAAGTAAGCAAGATTCTCCAAATACTCCGCCTGGGTCTCCACCTTCACCACCACCTCCTCCTCCACCACCGTCAGGCGCATCAGGGGCTTCTGGCACAACCGGAGCCTCCGATTCTGCTCAAGCTCCTCCTCCACCTCCTCCATCCTCATCCACTCATCAGGGAGATCAGTCAACAAGCACCGCGGCTCCAAGTTCCTCAAAGACAGCTGCTTCAGCTGAATACTCTGCTTGGACAACGACTGACACCCGGGTCAAGCCCTCAATCACAACGATTCCTGATGACCTTTATATGGATGATGAAACCACTGCAGATGAACAAGCATATTCTAGTGGTGATGAGGTAGGACGTGATCATATTCCTACAGTCAACTTGAGGCAGAGCTGGTGGAAACCTCTCACTGAAGACAGACCGGCCACTCCAGAACCTGCTTGGAATATTCCATCATCTGATCTGACTATGCCAACAAACAACTGGGCCTCTGCTCTGAAGTCGACATATGCACCTCCACAGGAGAACTCTCTACTTGCTCAGACCGGGGATATGGCGATGTTTATGGATTGGTACTGCAAACGACAAGGAATCACTCACCTGACACTACAAGACCTGGAAGGCCCAGCATTCGAAATCGTTAAAGTGTTTCATCCTGACGTGATTCATCTCCAATTCCAAATGGAAGAGTGCCACAAACTTCTCACTGATCAAGTGGATGATACAATCCTCAGGTACAACGTCAGCAAGCCACTTCCACTGGGTGGTGAACCAGGCCATGTAACCATTCAACCGGACTTCTTCTTCAACAAAGACCTGGAGTACCTACGATATGGTCGCAAGGTTGGCAGACCGGCCTTGTCAATCTCAAAGATGAAGGCGGCATATTATCCTGATGTCGGCTTGGAGCAACTCGTGCCTGATCAGTTCTGGATTGAAGAGGAATGCAAGTATGACATCGCAGCTATGTATGGTATCTCTCACTGGTGGTTTCAAAGACAACGATTCTACATTGACCGATTCTCATCTGAAGGAGACCGCCGAGCAGTAAGGACTCATATGCGTATCTTGAGTGTCGTCCGAATCGAAGTCTTTTCAATGTATGGGTACAACTACATGAAGAAGATAGTCCTTCGTCGAGCTGATCTCAAAGAATACGTCATAGCAGAAAGGGACTTCAAATACATGTACCCTAGTGACTTTGAAGATCTGTACTTGTTAAATCTTCAAGGTCACTTGAACCACCTATCACCCGAAGACAAAAAGATTCTAACTACCGCTGTCAATCTATGGACCAGAAACTTGGTTATCAGACAACGTGTAGAAGACTTCCAACTGGGAATTGAGAGTTACCAGACACAGCTAAACCTCACCAAACCTCGATGGGATGCGACCGGATTTGAGTTCAAGCATGACTACACAGTCATAGACTCTCCAAGGGCAGTTACATTCAGAGACAGATACGGGGTGCAGATGATTATGAGGTTCAATGAGATCCACAAGTTCAGTGATGGTACTCTACAACAGATCGATGAAGCGTTGGACTACCGAGTCAAAGAGTTCAGAGTCAACAGGACAAATCCAGGGATGAATACAAGATTTTGGACGAAGAAAGACGTTGTCAGAAGCAAGGAGTTCATGTTCGCTATCCAGAAACGGCTAAAGACACGACGTATCTTCCGGAATCTGGAGAGCTTTGTTGGTGGACGGATTCGAGAAGGCGACTACCGGTAACTGACCGAGAACCAATAAAAAAAAAAATCCGAATGAGGGGAAGTATATCTATATGTTTGTTGGTAATGCATACATTATTAAGTTAGTACTACAATTATAACTTAGCTTGTATAATTAAGTAATACTATAAGTTTTCAAATTTGATTAAATAAACTGAACAACTTTCTCTTAAATTTTCCTAACTTAAATTAATTGAGACCTAAAATCTCAACGGATTTGAAATTTTTGCTCGGGGGAGAAAATGTGATTTAATTATGAAAAACAGAAATAAAATTTGATCTTTAACTCAAGTGTATGCTCCTCCAAATGTTCTAAAAAAACCTTTTTCGAATACGGATGCCCATATTAAGGGGGAGCGAATGGTATATGATGGCTATCGTGGAAATACCTAAGACCGACCCTGTAATCAACTTATCAGGAGTTATAAGGATGGTAAGGTTAGGTACTCGCTCCCACGATCCCGCCAGAACCGGAGGGATCTACCCAGGGACAACCCACTAGTTAGTGTAGAAGTCCTTAGGTATGATTACAAAAGGAGTTATGTGAGAATAAGGGAATAGTGTGGAACTGAATAGATGCAAGTACTAAGAATAAACCCAACAAGGTACTAGTAATGAAGTCTCGGTAAGCACTGAAGGGGTTGAAGAATGAAAAAGAAATGTTAAGATAAAGGGTGAAAAGAAAGCAGCCCTCCTTAAACATTAGGCAGAAACCGGGTCAATACATATGCTGTCAGAATCACATGGTTGATTGCTGACATTGAAGACAAGTATCATGGACCCAGTGATACGCTGCACAACCCTCCCTAGCTACTCAAGATCCCTCAAATGATTCATAGTTTTCCTTCTCAAGAGTAGATCAATACAATTAATATCGTCTTTCTCACCTCCGAATTAGTCGATATGAGAAAGGATGGCAGTCCGCCTCCAGCCTCCGACCACTAAAACACAAAAATGCACTATTGGGTCCTAGAGCCATGAGATCATCCAAAAGTTATCGTTAGGGACACATATCCATAATGAGCTAGTTTTCCTCACACACTGTGACAACAAGTACAGATAAAAAGAGTCCTTCGCATTATCCATCGAGGGTATTGCCAGAACATCCAGTTGATACGAAAGTACTCACAAAGAAGATGGAAATGCCTTCACGAGCCAACATCAAACAATCTCTTTGTTAGTTTGACATGTTAGATCCACTATGGATTAAACTTGTGACAATGGAAAGCAATTCTGGTGCAATTCTTTGTGAATCAAACATGTTCTAGGTTGTGAATTGACGAATCATTTGGAAAACCTCTTCGATGTTCTCACCACTGATTTTCCTAGCCCATCTTATGTGAACTTATTTCAAAATAAATAATTTTCTAATGAAATTTGATTTTAAGCTATCAAAACTACTCGATGTTCAAAAATACTTCTTTCTCCAGAACGACACTCGATTGATTTCAAATCAAAAGTTTTCTTCTCTTTAATAATCGTTAAGAATAGTATCTAACCGATTCACTCTTATCGTGCTTTCACTGCTTTGATACGTTCTGATACAGAGAACAGGCAAGTATGAGAGAATTTAATGGTTTACACATCAGATGATCTGATACTTATACTGGAAACTATCAGAGATTCTTCTTATATGAAAACTACCTGAGATCACTAAGGTCGGTCCACACGGATCCTGAGGTTAATCTAGACCAGACTCGGTGAATGACAAAGCCAAAATATCATCCACAACAAAAAAACACTTGTTATGCTAACTGTTTTTATTACAGATCAAGTTATGGTGGAAATGGAATACCATCGTGTTCCAAAGAGGTCAATTCACAAGCCCCATGCTCAGATACTTTAATGTGTTCAATCAAAGACAACCCATGGACAAACCAAACTACCTATAACTCAGCATCCGCTACTCTGAACAGTAATGTCCTGATTCAAGAAAAGTGTGAGCATGCCGGTCCAAAAGTCACAATGTCACATGAAGGTAATGCTACCCAACAAGGATGATCAAGAGATTTAAGATGGATGATGATCTCAAAGATCACACAAGCCTAAGGGACAAATCTCAAAGTTCACTACATGATGTACAAGGACATCAAAGATTGAAGAATCAAAGACTTCGAGCTACAGACAGAAGGTCAATGAAGTAGAATGCTAAGAATTCCATAATGCATTTTCGGGTGACCTCCCTTAGGGGAGTGATTGGTTAGGATAATGAAAAATAACGTCGTCACCCCCGTGTATAATCTAGAATACATAGCACCGTATTGTCTAATTGTTAAGCGTATGTCTAATAGTATTGGGTCGGCCTATTGGCCCACTTGGAAGACCCATACTCAATGCCCAATGGGGGCATAACACTCATTAATTTAAATCCCCATTCCCCAGCCTAGGGAGGGGTTGGTTGTTCATTTTATCACAAAGCTTTCATTTGGTTTTTCTCTTACTAGAAACCTCACTTTCTCTCTCTAGATAATTTGCCAACCCAATCATCTATGCTTGTGTTATGATATCATGTATACTACACTAAGTTATCATGATCTTCTAAACAAATAACTTATACGTATATTTTACAAAAATATCTCATACATATCACATAAGCAATCTTTATCTTTAATCAATCTTTATCCATTAGCAGTTGTAACTTCTGTCAGCATTGTAAACTTGTACCAGCAGCATTACCTCTAACACTAGCAGCAGTAACTATACAGCCAACGCACATAACTGTGTACAAGCAGTAGTAACTAAGAATATTTTTCTTCATTCCCCACCAGCAGTACTAACTTTACTCTAGCAGTACTAACTTTACTCTAACAGTACTAACATATACTAGTAGTTCTAAGTTACATTAGCAGTACTAAGTTTATACTGGCAGTACTAACTACTTGTCGTATTTTTCACAATATTTTTGCTAGCAGTAGTAACACAAACCTTTCTTCTTGAGCAACACTAACTTTGATAAGAGCAACAGTAATTCTAAACAGCCTTATAAAGCTTTTAATCCCAACAGAAGCTGGACATGGCCAACAAAGAAAGAATTGGGTTTGACAAGTCCAAGGTGGAGTGTTTCAGCTGCCACAAAAGAGGACACTTTGCAAGGGAGTGCAGGACACCCAGGAATCAAGACAGCAAGAACAGGGAGCCTACCAGAAGGATCGTGCCAGTTAAGGAAACTACTTTAAATGCCTAAGTGTCTCAGTGTGATGGCTTTGGCTATGATTGGTGTGACCAAGAAGAAGAAGGTCCAACCAATTTTACTCTCATGGCTTATTCTTCAACAAGTTCAAGTTCTTCTACAAACTCTGAGGTATCTAATTGTTGTTCATCTTGTTTAGAATGTGTAAAAGATCTAAAAGAACAAAATGAACATTATTAAAGACATAAGGAACAGCTATGAGATAATGTTGACTGCTTAAAAACTATTTAAAATCTGTAGAAGCTAGACTGTTAGTCTTTAAGAAAAATAAGCCTTTGTATGAGGAAGATATAAAACTCTTAAAATGTGAAATCTATTTAAGAGATTTAGATATTACAGAGCTTAAAAGGAAGTTAGAGTTGGTTACAAAAGAAAAAGATGAGGTTCAACTTACAATACAAAAATTTGAAAATTCATCAAAAAGCCTAAGTAAACTTCTAGACAGACATATAATAGATAAGTGTAAAACAGGATTAGGGTATAATGCTGTCCCACCTCCTTATACTGGGAATTTTATCCCACCAAAATTTGATTAGTTTATCCTAGTCTAGATGATTTTGTTGATGTAAATGAGTCTATTAGTGAATCTGTAGTTGAGAAGCCTACTGTTGAGACTAATGAACCTAAGACTGCTAGAAAAGAAAATGGAGCCCTAATTATTGAGGATTGGGTGTCTGAAAGTGAGGAAGATGATGTGCCTAAGGTTAAAACAGTTGAGATGTTTAATAAACCTAGTTTTGCTAAGATAAACTTTGTTAAGTCTACTAAGCAAGTAAAATCTCCTAGGAAAACGTCAGTTGATAAAAATAGGCAAAACACACCTAGTACTAGAGGAAACAAGAGAAACTAGAACCAACAGAGTCTCCAAAATAAGGAAGTATTTTGAGATTTTCAATAAGCTTGTCATGTGTGTTGGTAGTTTGATCAGATTGAAAATGATTAGCAATAACTAGTTAAAAATTGAAGATTTGCAAAACCAAATGACAACGATCAGATGGAGGGTGAACAAACAGAAATCTTCTAATTAACTCACCCCAGTCAAAAAAGGAACATGGTTCCAATAACAGTCTTAACTAGGTCTGGCCCAATCACACTCTTAATACTGCTACCCAGCTAATACGTTTAACCAATAACATCAGTGAATAATGCGGGCCCAAAAAAAATGTATTAAAAAGCCATAATCAACTGCTAGAAGCCTTTTAACAAAATAACAGCAGCTAATAACAGTAATTTCACTAAAAAGGTTAATACTGTTAAGGGAACAAGGGTTAATACTGCTAGGCCAAAAGCAGTACTTAGTGCTGTTAAGGGAAACAAGGGAAATATTGTTAAGGCCTCAACATGTTGGGTTTGGAGGCCAAAGCACATAGTTTTAGACCATGTCTCCAGAAACAATGATGCATCAATGCCTTATAAAAGATTAGACAATATTGAAGACATAAGGGCAAATCCAAGTCAGTAACGCTTGGGTCCTCCAAAAGAAACTAATTTTCCCCTACCATTATGTGCAGGCCATCCACAGCAATATTTGAAGGATAAATGATACATGATAGTGGATGCTCTAGCATATGCAAGGAAACAGATCCAATCCTTACAGATTATGAAAGAAATTGATGGAGGATTGTTTGGCCAGTTGGAGATTAATTCCAAAGAGGGAAAATTAATTGGAAAGGTAAAATAAAAACTGGTAAATTAATTTTTGAAGATGGTATTTTGTAACGGAACTAAAGTTTAAACCTTTTAGTGTCTCACAAATTTTGCACAAACGAATCGAGTTCTTTTTACTGATACTGACTGTGTTTGTTTCTGTCCTCCAGAACTTTAAGTAAACTGATGAAATGTCATGTTTTTGCTTAAAGTTCATGAAAGAGGATAACATGTACGAGTTGGATTTTAAAGAATGTTGTTCCTCAAGGAGTTCTCAACTTGTCTCCTTTGCAAAGCCACACAAATGAAATCTAATCTTTGGCATAGTAAGCTTGGACATGTAAATTTCAAAGCAATGAATAAACTAGTAAGGGGAAGCCTTATAAGAGGTTTACCTTCAAAACTTTTTGAAATTAATCAAACCTGTGTTGCTTGTCAGAAGGGAAAGCAACACAAAGCTTCTTGTAAGACCAAAACAGTTCCAGATCACTCAGCCAACGCATTACAAATGTTCACATGGATTTGTTTGGCCCAACATTTGTAAAGAAGTTTTAATGAAGAAGATGTATTTGCCTAGAGTCACGGTTGATTTTAGTAGGTTGTAGTTTGTTTTCATTTTGCCACTAAGGATTGAAAACTATTTGAAATCCTTAAAACATTACTAACAAGGGCATAGAAAAACTACTAGACCTAAGGGTAAAAGTTGATTAGATGTGACAATGCGACTGAATTCAAGAAAAGTCAGAATCATGTATCTAAGAAATAGTGTAAATAAGAGGGAATTTAGTGTTGCTAGGACTCTACAACAAAATGGAGTAGCTGAAACAAAAAATAGGACACTAATAGAGGCCGTTAGGACTATGTTAGCTGATTCAAAATTGCCAACAACTTTTTGGGCTGAAGCAGTTAATACTGCTTGATAGTCCAAATTAGGGGTTTTTTAGTTATCAAGCCACACAACAAGACCCCTTTAGAACTTTTTCTAGGTAAAAACATGCCTAAAACTTCATGTGACCATATTGGTTTCCACTGTTACAATCCCTTAATACCAAAGATCACCTATGTAATTTGATGGAAAGGGCTGAATAAGGGGTCGTTGTAGGATACTCCAACCAATAGCAAAGCATTTAGAGTATTCAACAGTAGAAATAGGATAGTAAAAGAGAACCTGCATGTTCAATTTAGTGAGAATACACCTAATATTGCAGGAAGTGGGTCAAATTGGCTTTTTGATATTCATGCACTAACAAAGTCAATGAATTATAAGACAATTGTTACAGGAAATCGGTCTAATGGTAATGCATGTACAAAAGCATGTGATGATGCAAGTAAAGCTAAAATGGAGACAGTACCTGGTAAAGATTACATTCTGCAACCATTGTGGCCTGTTGATCTACTATTCTCTCAAAGTTCAAAGAGTTCTGCTGGATTCAAACCTTCAGGAGATGATGAAAAGAAGGTTACCAAAGATCTAAGAAAAGAAGGTGGTGATTTAAGTAAAGATAGTGAATGTAGTGATCAAGAAAAGGAAGATAATGTTAACAGCACTAACACTGTTAATGCTGCTAACACAAATGAAGTTAATGATGTTGGTGCAAAAACAAGCATTGAACTTCCAGATGATCCAAATATGCCTGAATTGGAAGATATTGTTTATTCAGATGATGATGAAGATGTTGGTGCAGAGGCTGACATGAACAATTTGGATGCATTTATGCCTGTCAGTCCTATTCCAACTACAAGAATACACAAAGATCATCCAGTTGAACAAATTATTGGAGACTTGAATTCAGCACCTCAAACAAGAAGAATGACAAAGAATTTGGAAGAACATGGTTTGTTTAGTTCAGTTCAGCAAAGAACAAACCATAAAGACTTTCAAAATTGCTTGTTTGCTTGCTTTTTATCACAAGAAGAACCCAAAAAGGTAATTCATGCATTAAAGGATCCAAGCTGGATAGAGGCTATGCAGGAAGAGCTTCTATAATTCAAGCTACAAGAAGTTTGGACTTTAGTGGATTTACCAAATAGAAAAAGGGCTATTGGCACTAAATGGGTTTTCAGGAATAAAAAGGATGAAAGAGGAATTGTGATTAAAAATAAAGCAAGATTGGTTGCACAAGGGTACATACAAGAAGAAGGGATTGACTATGATGAAGTCTTTCCCCTGTTGCCAGAATTAAAGCAATTAGGCTATTCTTAGCATGTGCCTCATTTAAAGACTTTGTGGTGTACCAGATGGATGTTGTAACATTCCGTATTTTCAGGTCATTTACGACGTCATCTATTTTACTAATTTTTTTTTCTCGTACGCGTTTACTTTTAATTTTAATAGTTAAGATTAAATCGCGTAAGCTATAAATTATCAATTAGCGTAAACGGACACCAAACGAATTAAAGTTTTCGTCAAGCGAGCAATATATTATTTTTACGAAAGTAATAATAAACTTATTATGTTTTATTTTTATCGGTTACGTAAAACGTTTACGTTTCGCGATAAATTACGTTTAGGTATTCCCGGAACCACCAAAACTTTTCTACGCTTCAACGAATACTCCATTTTAATTACAATAATCAAAGTTTATAAAACTTTACCCATGTATATATAGATAGGATGTCCCATTTACAAGAAATAACCAAGACTTTACAAATTTCATGTATACATTTTAAATAAAGTTATCTTTACTTACAACTTATACATTTATCAATATATACTTTCATTTTATTAGGCAAATAAGAACTAGCTAGCCATTTTCTACCTTAATTTCATGGGATAACCCTCATCTTAGGGGACCAAGAAACACAACTCATAAAGCCATGGACTAGATCATGTAGTCTTGACCAAGACTCCTCATTTTACTCCCCTTTGTTTCCTTGACCGGCCCCCCTCCTAGACAAGTCCTTGGTATTTCTTTGACCACCCTTATTATATATACTACTAGCATTCACTCTTTCCTACATAACACTTAGCTAAGAAAACCAACAAACATCTCCCTTTTGCTCTTGGAAGGTCACGGCTCAAAACCCTCTTCCCACATAACCCATATAAATTTTTCTACCACTTATACAAGCATACACACAACATATCTATGACCTACTAAGATGGTTTGAAGGTTAGGTTAAGTATTTAGCTTTATAAGTGTATTGAAAGCACAAGAATGTGTCAAATTAAATACAGCGTTGAGTGTTACTAGGGAAAATTAAACTTTCTAATCTTGCGCAGACTTGGTTAAAAGAATCTATAAACCGGTTTCAGATTACTCTTCATCCTCCTCATCATATCATCACTATAAAAAGTTCTATCTTACTAATACCACTTATGTCTTATTCTTTTTATCATTAATTGATGTAGAATTGTCATCACAGTTCTAACATAACTAATCAACCCTAGGGTATTTAAACATGTCTAAAGTTGGATAACTATACTTGTGATATATGAATTTTGTACACTTTTTCATATATGAATTGATTGGTAATAATCATTGGAATAATGAGATTATACAATATGGTGTAACGGCGTATGCTGTTTAAGTGGAAAATGCTTACAAGTATAGCGACTAGTCTGGACTTCAAAAGTTAATTAAGAAAAGCTAATGATTTCAGTAGTGAGGTTAGAAGAGACATATCGCGATGGGCTGGCACTTCTTAATTCGTGTCATACTTGGCTATAGACGAGTAGGTATTTCACCGATCTCTATAAGAGATAACAATTCCCGCGTACATGACGATTCCTAAATGAAAAAATAAATTACTCAAAAAAAAACCATTTATAAAACGAAAAAGATACGACATTTGCAAGTTTTTACAGATAAATATATACTTTATAAAACTATTTTTTTTAAAAATTCACTAATTCCGCACATCGATGCAGAAATTATAATTTTACTAAAAGCATCAAATAGTCCAATAATGATAAAACTCTTCTTTAATACTAGAACGTACACGAAATATAAACACAGCTAAAAAGCGAACAGTTAAAACGAATACAGTTACTTACATTTGCCAGAGAATTCTCACTGATAACTAAAACTATAAAAAATAAATCATATAACTGTTTACTGAACATTGCGAAAACTCTATGAATTCACTCAACGTTTCGTTGACTTTTTAGCATGTTTTATCTCAGGTAATCAAGGATGATGGATGACTTGGAGCTCACGAGGATGGTCTTGCGTGGTTTTTGTTTGAACTTCTAAATATCCCCATGTTAAAATGTTTATGACACAATTTGGTATTTTGTGAAACTTGATCTTATGATGGGTGACTTTTATGGTACTATGGTTTAACCATATGTTGAATATGGGATATTGTTCAAACTTGTTTATTTTGGGACCAATGTTATTATAACGTCTCTTTTGAGTCGTTCTTTATGAATTATGTGTGATTGTGCTAGGAAGTAACACCCATATATGTTCCGCTGCGCTGTCCCGAAAATGCGGGTGTTACAATTACATTGGATAAATGATGCTATTAAATAGACGTTATTTGATGTCATCAGAGACGAACCCTAGTTTTAGAAGACGATTTTAGCAGCCTTTAGGCTCATTTTTAGGGTGTCAAAACTCTCTTGTAACAGCCTCAACTACATGATTTAATCAAGTGAAGGTCATTTATCCCTTATCATTAAATATGTCTATGTGTTTTGTGATAGATTCTTGTTCTTCTTCTTTATTTACCATGCAAGGCTAGAGCTATTAGTATTTATTTATGATTGCATGAAACTTAGTTTGTAGATACTTTTTATGGTGCTTCTTGTGATAGATCTATGTGCTAGGCTTTAGAAAACTAGCCATAAGATATTAAATTGGCATAGACGTCTAGGAAAACACGAGTGTGTAGAAAGGATACCATCGGTAACAGTCTTTATACTACCTTACCTCTAATATGGTTTATCCCTCTTAAGTGTGTTAAATGCATGTAATGTACTCTTAGGGGCCTTGTAATAGCCTTCATACTACCTTACTTGTGCGTTGCCTTAACGGAATATTACATAGCCGGCGGGTTTGTGTAATTCGTTCATAATTTAGGAAATACTTACACAGATCATCACAAGGGTGAAAAAGCAACATGATTAGGAGAAGCAAACTAAGGAGTAGTGCATGATTAAGTAAATACGTTCGTTTACCATATAGTTATCACCAAAGTAGTTTAGATTTATATTTAGTTTAATTAGCTAAAATTAGTGAAAACAAAAACCAACTTCTCAAACCATGGATTATTTCCCATGCATTGAAACAAACAACATAAAAACAAAAAATAATCTTCTCTCAACCCGTAAACCTTTGTTAGAACATGTTGGAACCTTCCCAACCAATTCTCCTATAGAGACGCAAACAACCCCCGCGTCTTCATTACTACACAACAACAGGGTTATGTGCTCTGCCAAGGGAGGTTGTAAAACTTCTAGTATGAAGTCCCTAACAGAACAACCGCAACAAAGTATTTGGCGCAATGATGCTTATGCTTCATGGGGAACTATAAATAGAAAAAGATCAAAACTAACATGGGGAATAGTTAGGTTTTGATCATTTTTTAACTTTGGTCTACTCGCTTGAATCCTTTCAAGTGATATTTTATTTTTAGTATATTAGCTTTCTCGTAGTCTATCTTTTCTTTGTGTCATATGTTTCGTAAATCTTTTTGTTGACCTCCATGGGAGATGAAAATCCTATCCGTACTCTTAGATATTATTCCAAACCTGGCCACAAGACCTACAGGAACACCATTGAGCTCCCAAAAGGGAACAATGTGGTGCCTCTTTGATCCGACACTATCAGGTTGATGCAAAATGGATGCTTATTCCACAGACTTCGGTCCGAGGATCCAAACCAACATCTCAAGGATTTCTTAATACTAGTGGACTCACTTGACCTTTATGTTGCAAATAGGGAAAGAACGCGCCTGTGTTTATCTCAATTTTACCTTCGTGATCAAGCTAGCAACTGTCTTGAACGTCTTCCAACACAATCCATCTCAACATAGGATGATCTTACTACTCGTTTCCTTGCTCAATTCTTTCCATCAGTGAGGACTGTAAAACTCCAAAATGACATCTTGATGTTCTAACAACATCAAGGAGAATCTCTTTCTGAAGCATGGACTCGTTTCAAGGACGTACACCAAAAAGTCCCTCATCATAGCATCAATCGTTGGCTTTGTTTGGAATTATATTTGAGTTGACAAGATAAAACATATGAAAGATTCAGGACTTAAAAGGCAAAAGAGGAATTCTTTAAAAGATGCAAGATTTTGAAGATTCAAAAGATAAACTTAAATGTTTAAAAGATTTATTAATATCTTTATTCATTCTTATCCTTTGTAAACCTAATATCTCTATTATATAAAGAGATACAGGTCATTAGGTTTAGGTGTACAAAATCGTGTGTTCTATGTGTACCTAAAGTGTGTGTGTTAGGCGTGTTCTACACAATGTAGATGCCTAGGGTTTGGTTGTTTTAGCCTCAAGGATCTTTGATTCCTTGTTATAGTTTAGATAACACGTTCTACCATTGATCAAGGTAGAATTGGGGCTTGTAGTAGTCATTGTAACAACAAAGATAATGATGAAAAAC
>BQNB010158517.1:4946-15022 GCA_026074375.1 Tanacetum coccineum
AAGGAAAATAACATTTAAGAAAAATACGAAATTAAGCTAGACTAAAAGCTAAAAAAAACTAGATCATTGTGTGTGTGAGGGTGTGTGCTACTTATAGCCAGTAGGTGAAGCTTCTAGTCTCTCTTGCCTTGCTCCCCAATCCTTCAATCTCACCCTTGATTCTTCTAATCATTACCAAATGATTTTGAGCCGTTTGATCAAATTGTGTGCACTCAAGGATTGCCAAGCTGTCATTCCTTGATGTGACAGCTTGTGCTTCTTTTGAGAGAGAGTCTAGTACAAAACCCACATATATTTGTGCTTTCACCATTGCTACGTGGCTTTGAGCTTGAGAGAAGTTAAGAGATGCTTTGATTTGACCCATTTGACCCTGCCATTTCTTTGTACTTCACTTGAATTGACTTAAGCACCCTTTAATTGTGAAAAGCCCTCTGATTTTAACCCATGGTGAAACAAAGAAGACGGTGAATAGTAAAATGGGTTTGGCGCCCTTTTTTTCTTTTTATAACTGAAAGAGGGTAAATCGGTTTGAACTTTGGGGAGTTGGCAATTTGAGTCCTTGTGTTTGGATCCCTTTTTTTAGTTATAAACTAGTTTCAGTAATTGCAAAACTGACCCTTGTGGTTAATGAAAAGGGAAATGGGCTAGGGTCCATTTATGAACTTTTCTGAAAGTTGAGGGGCTTAAGTGGAATATTTTGGGTCTTGTTGACTTTTGTTGATCATGATTTGACCACTTTGACTGAGGGTTTGACTTTTCCTGGCTTTGGCTTCCGGCTTTTGTTCACTCTTCCGATCTCGTGTCCGTGCTTGCTTGTTTTTGATGGTTTTCATGTGATTTCTGATATATCCGTACCTGCACACACAAAACACAAATACAAGTATATTTTTGCTATTTTTGGTCCGTTTTGGGTTTATTTGGCCTATTTTAAGCATAAATGGATATGTGTATTTTACACTTATCACGTCTCATACTCTTGGAGCAATCATTACAACTTCTTTGTTAGAGTTGAAGATTGTTCCTCTTTTCTCATCAAACTGAACAATATACTTAGCATCGCAGAGTTGACTGATGCTAATTAGATTGTACTTAAGACCATTTACAAATGCTACTTTTGTGAAAACTATACCATTACATTTGATAGAGCCATAACCTTCAGTTATGCATGTAAAGTCATCTCTAAATACTACTTTAGGTCCTGACTATTCCACGTATTTGTGCAGGTAACTCTTGACACCAGTCATATGCCTTGAGCATCCACTATCCAGGTAACAGATGGACTTCCTGATGTCACACTTTCTCATAGAGATCTTTACCCATTCACCATTTCTGGCACCTTCTTTGCTGACAACGTCATTTTCTTCAACTAGTGCCATGAGTACTTTCACTTCTACCATCTCATTGTCATCTGATGATACTTCTTCTTCATCCCATTCATAGGCTTCAGTGATAAGACCTTTATTCTTTACTATAGAAGCTTTAGAGGCTGAAGCACTTGAACTCAGGAGAGCCAGTTTAGCCTTGACTTTGTTCTATTTGGCTTTAAAGTCTTTGGTAGGCCTTAATTCAGATTTGTGCTAAGGGGAACTAAGAGGTTTTGGTTGAAAGGGTGACTGATATATGGAAGCTGAAGTTTTTGACCAGCAATCTCTTGCAAAGTGACCCTTCTTGCCACATATGTGACATTCAGTTTGGTCAGTTGCTTTTGCACTGCTGAACCTTTGAGTACCTTTTTTGAAGTATCTTTTAGATTTGGCTAAAAGAGCTCTTGCTTGGTATTCTTCCTCTAGATCATTCAGATACTCATGAATGCTTCTTGTATCCTCTTCATCATCAGGATTATCTTAGAAGTCCTAGACAATAGAGGAAGAGAAGAAATCAGTTGACAGAGGTGTTGCAGAGACAAGAGATTTTTCTTTTTAGGCTCATAAATACTGTCTATAAGGTTTTCTTCATATTTGAGTTTACCAAATAGAGAAGTAAGCTCAGAATCTTTCACATTATTTGTGTTTCTAAGACTTTGGCAGAAACTTAGCCACTTCTTTGGTAACCTATTTATAAAACAAGTATTTATTTCAAGCTTTGAAAGTTTGATGACATCATTTACTAACTCATTCATCAAAGCTTTATATCTGGTAAAAGTTTATGTTAGAGATTCACCTTCTTTGAATTTGGAGGTGTTATAGCACAATTTCAGGTCCATAACCCTACTTTCTTTCACATCAGAAGGGCCCTTATGATACAGTATCAGGTCATCCCATGTTGATTTAGTTGTTAAGAAGTTTATGACAGAATTTATTTGGTCATCTAGAAGGACATACATGATGAGACTTTTGAGTCGCTGATATAAGTTAGCAGCCTTTCTCTCATCTCCAGTCCATTGATTCTCTAGCTTCCTTTGACCAGCTGTCATGGGGATAAAAGGAGCGTTTTTATGATATTTTCAAATTGAGGTTCAATACCAACAATGTGGCACATGAACCTCTTTTTCCAATTGGTGAAATTTTCCACCTCTAGTGTAGGAGCGGCATTTGGCTGGCCACCTCTATATTCAAGAGTTTGTGGTACCTCTATTGCTGCCATTTAAGATGGATCTTGATTTTAAAAATCTTTAAGCCTTTATATAACTTTTTTACGAGATTTTATAAACCAGAAGGCTCTGATACCACTTGTTGGTCCCTAGGAATATGATATAAAGTTTATCAAATTAGACTAATCACATTCCATGGCAACAAAGTGAGTTTTAAACAAATATATATAAGCAATATAAAGAACAAGTTTAAAACATACATAAGTACTTTTCAACGTATAGACTTTTATTAGAATCAAATAAAGAATCTATGACACACCTTGCTTGCGGAATAGCAAGGTGGTTGAATGACAATTGGTGTGTTATCTCCTTTGAACTTATTCTCTAACCAAAGTTATGAGAAATAAGAAAACAAACTTGTTATGACTAAACTGAAGCTTCAGCTTTCAGTAGTACAAGTCAGTTTGTTTGAGAGATAAATAAAATCTTCAATATGTATCACACTAATTGGAAGATATGGCATTTACTCTGGGAATCCCTTTCCTTTTATAGGCAAAGGGATTAGGGTTTACAAGTTAACCTAATACACATGTCAAGCATTAAATGGGTGGTTGAGCTACCATTTAATGTACACGTGCTTTATAGTACCAGGTACAGTCCTTTAAGGAAAGTTGATGTACTTCTATACCAACTTTAGAAGTATCATTTCCCAAGGAGATTGCTTTATTCCTTTTGATATAAAGCAATATTTTTCCCGCCTTGTAAACCTTCTAGAAGTGAAACAACACGTTTCAACTTCTGCTAAGGATATAGACAACGTTCAGCTTGGGATTTTCAACCAAGCTGAACTGAAGCTCCAACCAAGGGCCTTCTTTAGTTTTTGTACCGCTGCATAAACTGAAGTGAATATACTTCTCAATCTTCTAAGGACCTAAAGAGCTGACGCTGAAGAAGCTTTAGCGACTCAAACTGAAAGACTTCAGTTTGAGAAATACTTAGGGGATTTTATGTTTAAATCTACTGAAAGACTAAAGGGCTCAGGAACTGAACCCAACAGTATGAGAAAGTTATGGCCAAAATACCATAACAACTTTTTCCCGTTTAGTTGTTGTGGTATTTTGGCCATAAATTATTTATATGAACTTCTTTTTGCGTGATTCAAAAATCAACTTGACGAAAAACGAGAGATCTACAACTTTCATTTCTTGAGCTAAGCGTAAAAAGCGAAAGAAAAATAATCAATTTTCAAAAATCCGAATTTTATGAAAAATTTCACAAGGTTTGCGTTGCGAATTTTACTAATATTCGCAAGATTTGACTTTGCGAGGTCAAAACTTACGAATTTTTCATAAAATTCAGATTATTGAAAATTACTCTTTTTTACTTCGGTTTTTACGCTTTAGCTAAAAATATGAAAGTTGTAGATTTCTTGTTTCTCGTCGCGGCTTTTTGAATCACACAAAAAAGGTTAATATGTGGAAGTTATGGCTAAAATACCACAACACCTAAACCAAAAAAAGTTGTTGTGGTATTTTGGTCATAATTTTCTCATACGAACTCCTTTTTGGGTAATTCAAAAAGCCACTAAGCTAAAAAAAGATATCTAAAACTTTCATGTTTTGAGATAAGCGTGAAAACCGAAAGAAAAAGGAGAAATTTGCAAAAATTCGCAATGTTTGACCTCGAAAAGTCAAACATTAGATTTTTAAGAAAATTCGCAAATGCTAACAAACCTTGGGAATTTTATAGGTATTTCAGAATTTTTGAAAAAAAAATAATTTTTGATGAAGTATGTCTATAAAAAGGGTATGTTTGTTAATTTCTCAAGTTTATAATAATAATATCAAATAAGGTAATACATTAATCTACATCAAGTTTACCTATCTAGTTTTTAATAGTAGTTAGTCAATTAGTGACATCAAAAGCATTAAGTACATATGGTGAATCTCAAATTTTATTTTTTAACACATAGGCAAACTATTGCAATAAAAACCAATGAACCACATTTGACTCAGGAGATAAAGATGCCAAACATAAATCATAATCCTTTAGGCGGCCTCAAATCAACAAGCTTCATTCTCGTCCTCATCATCCTCGTCTTGATTAAATAGTTAATTGTATTTGGTATGATGTTAGAGCTGTAAGCCAGATAATTAAAGCTTAAGTATTAGGTTTATAGCGAGAACCTAATGTTATAGCTTATATGTTTAGGTTAGCAAAAGTAGTTTTTATTTTTAAAAGCTTATAGTGGTAAGTTTTTTATTTTTAGTTTTTAGGGTTGTTGGAGATATGTGCGTTATTTAATTACAGTTTTAAAGGTTGTTTGTAATATTTAGATATGGTCATGTAACACATTAGCACCTCATATAGGCTCGAAATTGTGTTATACATGCAGGCTCGACGCTCACGTTGGTTCGTATCCTAATAGTGGCGGTCTCGGCAAAATGGCAGGAGAATGGAGATCGTGGTTGGAAAGCCAATCCTCTTCTGTTTTATTTTCAAATTTTTGAATAATATGTTTTTGCCTATAATGTATAATTTATTTTAAAGGAAATAGTTATTATTGATGATGAAACCATATGAAGTAAACGTAGCTTAACTATATTTAGAAGCAAAGCTCATATAATAACATAGATCGTCTTCGCTCATAAGAGATGCTTTGATTCTCTTATAATATAATACATATATACGCCAGGCATAGCAAACTGCGTTGTTTTGTTGTGCTTAATACTCTGTATTACACATATTACCTTTATAATTATATCAATATTACAAAAAGCGGGGAACTGGTGCCAACACCGACCAAAAAACAATTAAATATGCTGCTACAGTAATTTGCGTCAGAATGAACATTGTTTTGAACAGTAGACATATTAATAAAAAATTGTTGCACTCATTAGCACTCACTCACCATCCCATTATCTCTCATTTTTTCACCGGCAAGTTCCAGAACCAACTCATTCATTCTCTCTATCTAAAAAAACCTATCTCATTAGTATTCTCTATCTAAAAAACTCCGTTGGTATGTGTGATTCTTCATAGTTCCATCATTTAAATTAAAGATACAGAGTTGAGATCGAACAACTTTAATCTAGGGTGGTGTTAAACGAAGTAAATCGGCAGATGCATAATTTAAAGGTATATTTTTGTTAAAGATTTTGGGTGTTGTTATGTTGAGTTAAAAATGTATTTCTGTTTCATTATTCTTTTTAAATTTCTATTAACTTTATATGGGTTTGATGTATTTCATATGGTGTTTAGATTTTATTAAATGTTGCTATGCATATTTTTCATTTTGTGATCATTTTTTTTGAAATTATTGTCATTGTTTTGGTTTTAGCAGATGAATACTGCCTTACATAAGCAATAAGGAGGTCACACTTTCCAAAAGCATGATGGGTTATTTGTGCACATTGGTTGGTTAACAATAGAGAATTGATGTGAAAAAGGGTTTTCTTTATGATTTTGAGGAAGATTATGAATATTGTTGCGTTGAAGATGGGGTTAAAGTTGTGAAAGTGTTCACAGGTTCTTCGACATGTTGTTGATCGAAATTTCATTCCGGTCATGGTGGTGTGATTGACCTTATTAGGTAAGCTTAACATCTCTTTGGTAATTAGCTAACTTTAATGATTTTTATTGGTATAAAGCATGAAGTGACTCTCTCTAATTATAAATTTTTTTATGAACACCAATTGTTCAATGAAATGTCTAAATGATTTTTTTTTTGCCTAAATGGAAATTTACAGATTGCTGATGTTACAAGCTATGCACTTGGTGTGACAAGTGATGGAACATTTTATTCATCTGCTTCTGCAACCAATTTCTGTCTGGGCCATGGCGATCCGCACACTGAACTCAGTCCTCGGCCACTTCAATGGTTTGGGAGAGAAGGAAAACATGTGGTTTGTGTGTCACCTGGTGATGAGCATGTTGTTGCACTCAATTTTAATGGATACATAAGGCCAATCCACTATTATTAATCAACAAATCACCATAATTTTGCTCTAACGATATCATAGCTCTATTTCAGGTTTACGCATGGGGAAAATGTGAAAAAGATGGCAACCGACCCATCATGATAGAAGAACTCGCTTTTGTAAGTTAACCCTCCATTTTCTATAACTATGCTCCCCCAACATATATTTTATTCATCTGTTTATTATGTCTTGACAGTTTTTTTTCAGGAACTCGGCTGATGATGTGTCATTTATACACTTTTTAGGGTCATTTAACCCCCTAAATCATGAAAATATGTCCTGATTATGTGCTTAATCGTTTGTTTTTGTGTTTTTAGCACTTGGATGGCTTTTGGAGGAAATACACGTGACTTGGGCTCATTTGGAGAAGAAACGGACAAGACTACGACTCTACACCAACTATTTTGAAGAAAAGCATATAGTGCGTAGAGACGGCGTCATCAAAATACAAGTGACAGCGTCAAAATATCAAAGCGACGGCGGATTTCTAGACGGCATCAGAACGAAGTCGACTTAATGAAACCCTTAAAGACTCTTATTGCACGACGACGTCATGACTAAAACGCGCCTATTTTTCTATATATACCAATCCTTTTTTAGGGTTTTAAGTGTGTAACTTTTGGAAGACGAACCCTAACTTTTATAGTCGAGTTTAGCAGCTGTGTAGGCCGTTCTTAGGGTGTCAAAACCCTCTTGTATCAGCCTTAAACACATGTTTTAATCAAGTGAAGTTCATCTATCCCTTTAATCTTTCAATATGTCTATGTGTTGTTTGATTAAATCTTGTTCTTCGCATTTGTTTAACATGCTAGGCTAGATCCTTTAGTATTTACTTATGATTGCATGAAACTTAATACGTAGATCCTTTTAATGTTGCTTCTTTTGATGGATGTGCGCGTTAGGCTTTATAAAACTAGCCATAAGATATTAAATTGGCATAGACGTCTAGGGAAATGCTAGTGTGTAGAAAGGATACCATCGGTAACAGTCTTCATACTACCTTACCCATAATATGGTTGATCCCTCTTAAGATATTTTAAATGCATGTAATGTACTCATAGGAACCTTGTAATAGTCTTCATACTACCTTATGTTGGAGTGTGCTCGTGTCATAATAAATAATTATACAGCTAGACATATGTGAGCCTATGGGGTCACACACATATTGTTAGATATTAGAAAAAGACTCGGTCACCCCGTGTATTTTACTGTTTATTATAGCTCGTAGTTTAATAGTTAATAGTACGTTTTTCGGTTTTAAGTCGGGTACTAATACCCGGTATATTGTATGTACTATATATAGTCTCTTCCAACTTTGGAAGAGACAAGTTAGTCAAATAAACATTTACAAGAAAACACTTTTTCTCTCTCTAGGACTATTCTTCTCTGAGTGTTTTGTCTCTCTAGAAACTAACCAGATTCAAGAATCGACCCCGTGTTATGATATAGGATATACCACAATTGGTATCAGAGCTTATGGGATGATTGGATCGTGTGTATGTGCGATTTTTTGCTTGATTTAGCTCGAAAAATGTGCAATATTAAGTTCTAGCTCGTTTTTGAAAAGATCTCCGAATTTGTTTGTTTGTTAATGATGAAGTTTGGGTTTGTTTCTAGGTTGCTTATTTCTTGTGGTATTGTGTTGTGCAAAAGAAATCAAGTCAAAATCATTTCAAAAAGGGTGATTTATAAGTGTTTTGTGTGAAAAAACGTCGTTGTTCTTCGTTGGAGTGAGTTGCAGAATCTTCTTCACGCGGTTTGGTGAAAAATAGTATTTTATTGAGAGGTTACCAACTCTTTTGACACACGGCGGTTGCTTAAGTGGGCGAGTAGTTGCTCAAGCAGGCGAGTTGTTTCTCAAGCAGCGGTTTGCTTTTACCGGCGGTTTGAAAATTAGGCGGCGAGTTGCTCAAAGAGGCGAGTTGGCATATAAAACGCAAGCGGTTTGCATAACAGCGGTTTGAACAGGGTTATCAGCGGGTTGAATATTTTAAAAAACAATTTCTTAAGGAAAACTCTGGCGTTGAAAACTCGACGGCGGTTTGATCAAAATATTCTTCGCGGCGGGTTGCCTTAAATGACATCCGGCGAGTTGTTTTTATCTTCGCGGGGGTTTGGCTTGGCGCGTGTGTGTTAGGCGGTTGCCATAAGATTTCACCGGAGAGTTGCCTTGATTCCTCCGGGGGTTTGCTTATTCTCTGCAGTGGTTTGATTGCCTTTTCGGGCTTTACTTCCACGGGCGGGTCTGCTTATTTCTTTGCAGCGGTTTGATAGCCTTTGGCGGCGAGTTGAGCTTCTGTCTTAGAAATTTGAAATATTTCAAACTCGGGATTTAATATCACTAAAACAAAATACGAATACGTTAACCTCACCACTTTTAACGTACACTCACTAATCATTGATCGATCAAAACATATCATATCATAATAATACAAGATGTCTAGTATGCAAGAAGACATCCAGTGTGCCGGTTCTGATACACGCCCACCAATGCTTGATAGAACAGACTTTGAATCTTGGCAACAACGTATACGTCTGTACTGTCTAGGAAAGGTATAAAGCTGACATTCGTGCAACCAATATCCTACTTCAGGGTATACCAAAGGACATCTACTCACTCATCAATCACTATACTGACGCCAAAGACATTTGGGAAAACATGAAGATGATTCTGGAAGGTTCTGAGTTAACAAAGGATGACAGGAATCTCAGTTATAAGATGAGTTTGAACACTTCCGTCAAATCAAAGGAGAAAACATTCAAGGATACTACGTTAGGTTTACAAAGCTCATTAATGACATGAGAAACATCAAGATGACCATGTCCAGGATGCAGCTTAACTCAAAGTTTGTGAACAACATGTTGCCTGAGTGGAGTAGATTCATAACTGAAGTCAAACTTAACAGAGGTTTGAAAGAGTCAAACTGTGATCAGTTGTATGCCTACTTAAAGCAACATGAGGTGCATGCTAATGAGAACAGAATTATGATGGAAAGGTTCGGTCAACCAAATAATGATCCTTTGGCACTAGTGTCGGACGCCTCAGTTCAGCAGTATCCAACACAATCATCCAAGTCTCCTCAATCCTCAACAGAACCATCTCCTGCTGACCACTTTCAACTGGACTCAGGAAGTCCTTCAACAGAAAACTTGATTGAAAGTTTATCCAACACACTTTCCCTCCTCACTCAATCGTACAAATCACATCTTCCTCAAACTAACAATCAACTTAGAGCTTCGTCTAATGCAAGGAACAAAGCTATGGTTCAAGACGGGAAAGTTGTGGTTCAAGATGTCCGTGGAAGATACAATGCGACTAATTAAGGAAGAACATTTAATCAAGGAAGACCATTTCAGAAAAACAATGCAAGAGGAAATGGTTTAGCGGGAAATGTAGGATCTCAGAACAGAGGAGGCATGATAAATCCTGGTCAAGCGAAACCCATCAAGTGCTACAACTGTAACGGACTAGGGCACATTGCATGTGAATGTCCAAGGCCAAAGCGACTTCAAAATTCAGACTACTTCAATGACAAGATTGTAGGATCCCTAGATCATTCCATAGA
>BQNB010158518.1:4730-15021 GCA_026074375.1 Tanacetum coccineum
AACAACACATAGACATATTTAATGATTAAAGATAAACAATCTTACTTGATTAAAACATAGATTAAGGTAAGTTACAATAGGGTTTTGAGGCCCTAAAGACGGCCTAAAAAGTTTCCAAACTTGAATATAAAAGTTAGTGTTCGTCTCCCAAAAGTTACACACTCAAAACCCTAAAATCGGTTTTGTATATATAGAGAAATCATTGTGACGGTGTCGTGTTGCAATCGTGACGCCATCTCCACATCAAATCTTCTAGAGCTACTTTAAGTCAGCTATGTTCTGACGCCGTTGCCAAATCTTTGACGCCGTCACCTTGAAAATCCTGACGCCGTCGCTTAGTATTCGTGACGTCGTCTCTACGCTCTGTTTGCACAATTCTTCAAGGAATTTGGTGTATAGTCGTAGTCTTGTTTGTTTCTTTTCCAAATGATCTCAAGTCATGTATATTTCCTCTAAATGCCATCTAAATGCTAAAAACATAAAAACAAACGATTAAGCACATAATTTGGGCATATTTGCATGATTTAGGGGGTTAAATGACCCTAAAAAGTGTATAAAATGACACCTCATCGTATAACCTCGTCAAATTGATTAATATGACTTCTCATTTTATTAAAACTATCTTTTACCAAACTTATTGTAGGAAGTTCACGAGGAATTTCCTTTAAAATTAGTTTTGATTGAACCGGTGGTGTTTAGAAACGAGTTGTGAAATAGGTAACCAAAATGCTTGTTCAGCAAAAAGTTGTTTTATAGGCACAAAATACTTAACAAAATGCTCAGAAAATTTATTCAATGCTGCATAATCAATGGGTTTAATATTAATTTTCTTATCTTTTTCAATTTGATCATTTTGTTTAGCATGCATCTTTAATCTACTTTCTTGAGCCAATGTTAATGTTTCCTCAGTATCAATCACAGATAATGCATCATGCTGCTTAGCAATAGTATGACCAGAATATCATGCAGGTGCTTTTCTTTGAGCTTGAGACAGATACAAAGGGTTTTGATAACCAAGTGCTATTTTGTGCCTTCTATCGTAAAAAAAACTTAAGGTTTTGTTAACATATGCATTGTTCGTGTTGATTGATCCATTTTGTAAACCACGTTGTCCAAAGCCTTCCTTTTCTTTTCTAAATCAATGGTTTCTTCAAGATATTCCATTTTTAAAACATTAACCGTTATTGACAAAGTCTTCTGACTTTCAACGGTTGCATTAAGTTGCAGTTTTAATTAGTGAATTTGGTTTTGAAAATCAACAACCTTTGCATTTCTATCAACAATAACCTCTCGCAATTGACAATCAATATACTTTTCTCTATCTGTTAGATCAAATTTCTGTCTTCTTTTAAAAAATTTGATTTGTTCTTTATATCTCTCAAGCTTAGCAGTTAATGACTCATTTACAGTTTTATTCACCTTATCTACCTCGTTACATTTAGCTGCTTGATTAGACATTTTTTCAATCACAGACATTATCAGTGCATCATGTTGTGTAGAATAAGAAGTATCTTGAACAACTGTATTTTCAGTTTCTTTTACATATAGTTCATATGAAATAATATTACTATCAATTATTATGTCAATATTGGTTTCATTAATAAAAGGTGGTTGTTCAGAATACGGTATCTCTTACACACCTTGATTAATCAAAGATTATATAGATACGTGTCATGATTTGGCACCTCTAAGAGAACGTCTGAATCATAAGCAGAAAGCTTAGCCATAAGAACAACACTTGCAGATGGAGTTTCGTCACAGTCAAAGTCAAATACATCAAGATCATCAGTTTGAAAAGCTGTTGGACTTGGAATTTTTTAAGACTGTTGGCATGTAGTAATTGTGTCCCTATTGTCTGTTAAGAATGCCATCTATCTCTCATCCAATTCAACCCTTGATTCTAAAGCCTCAGCAAGCAACGCCTTCTCTTTAAACCATGTTGAATTCCTAGGCCTTTTAGGTTTGGTACACTATCTTGCCATGTGGCCTTCCTCTTGACAGTTTTAGCAACGAATAACCTTTGCCTAATCTATTGTATTAGTTCCCTCATTCTTGTTAACCTTTGTGCCTGTAGCATTACTCCTTGTACCACTCCCTGCATACCCCTGAGTCTGTCTCCCCTGAACATTCTGTACTATAACTCTTCCATCTTGGATAGTTGCTTGATTCCTTAGGTTAGACGAGGTTATAAGTTAGTTGTTGGTTGGTGGATATCAAGAAGCAAATGTTGTGTTAATGAACGCCATTGCCTTGTTGAGACTAGCAATTAGGTCATCAGACAGAAGAAGTGATTGGACAACAAGTCCTGAATCCAGTTATGGAAATGATGCTTATAGTGGTTGATGAATAGCAGGTGCTTGTGGTTGTTGATGAATAGCATGTGCTTTGTAGGGTTGATGATGAACCATTGGTGAATGGTTAATAACCGGTGCCTGGTAAGATCATTGATGAACCAATGATACATCATTCAGTTGCTGTGGTATAAGAGGTCAGTAATATTAACGAGCAATAGGTGAGATTTGTTGATGATATTGAGTCTTGGTGTAAGATGGAGAAGAGTTGTATGTGTTAGCTACCAAGGCAAGAGGATCCGGGTATCGTTGCCTTATTTGACGCACTTCATTAGTATGAGCTTCACGTTGTCTCAAATAACCATAAAGATGATCAAATTTGGTGTTGTACAAGTCTTTAGCAAACTTCACATCCGTCATAAACTTGCTCCATTTAGGCTGAAGATGATTGATAAATTTTGTATTAACTTGGATTGGTTTCATTGTCGTTCCAATGGTGAGCATGTCATTTATCAACTGTGCAAACCTCAAGTAATACGAGTGAGTTGTCTCTTCAGACACTGAGATAAACGTGTCAAAATCATCATACAACTTCGACTCCCTTTCATGCAACGATATTTCAGAACCTTCAATGAGTAACTTGACTCTATCTCAAATGTCCTTGGCCTTAGTATGATGATTCACCAAATTGTAAATATCTTGTGGTAAGCCTTGTAGAACAAAGTTTGTTTCGTTAATGTCACAAACTTCACGAATCTTTTATGCGTCTGTGAGCTCATCATATCTTCTATCTCTGACGGTTGCAGGTGTAGTTGCAGTTTCTGGTTTAGTAATTGTTCCATATTTGAAAGGTCCATGGAGGACTGAGTCAACGAGTAACTTACCATGTTCTTAACCTTTGATGTAGAGTAGCATACGGCTTTCCCACAAACTATACTGAGTCTTATCAAGCATAGGGGATGGTTATCATCCCCTGTACAATCACATTCTCTGCCAAAGTTAACATCTTGAAATGATTGTTGTGTGAAAAGATATGGAAGATCATTTTAGTGATTAGTGGTTGTTGTGTTGTTGCGTTGTTTTTTAATGTGTTTAAGATTCGTTCTTGTATTATTTTTAAGTCCGTGAATTACTGGTATTTCGCGGGATTTTATAAATTTTGGTTAAACTGAGAAAATAAGTGAATATTTTGCAAAATTTTATAAAGCCAAGATAAACCGCTGAAAATAACATGTATTTCGCTGTAATATTTCGCTGGAAATAAAATAAGCTTGTATTTCGCCTGTTATATTTCGCTAGAAATAAAATTATCTCGTATTTCGCTTGTTATATTTCGCTAGAAATAAAATAAGCTCGTATTTCGCCTGTTCTGTATTTCGCCTAAACAATCAACCTTTATTTCGCCTAATTCGTATTTCGCCTTAAAACAATAACAATTGTGTATCACTGCCACTTATTTCGCAGCTACTTATTTCGCTGGATTCATTCCGTATTTCGCGGGTATGAACTTTACGAAAATAAGTTACAAAATCACCTAAAAACACAGACTTTTTAACGTTTTCGCTTGATTCTTTTTGAAAAACTAAGTATTCCTAGGCTATATCTAACATAAAAACATAACTTTAAGGTTTTTAACAACAAAAATTATGGGTTTAATGATTTCGAGTACAACGCCTAAAACACCCTAAAAATTTGAATTTTTCCAAGAGAAATCGCACACAAACACACTATATCACCCCATGAAGACTGATACCAATTATAGGATATCAAATCTCACAACTAAACTAGTATAGAATAAGAAATCTAGAGAGAGAAAGTAGAGGTTGGAACACCTAGAGAGAGAAGGAAGTAAGAAGATGTCTATTAACAAAATAAACCAACACCCTCTCCAAGACATAGAGAGGGTTTATATAGTGTCACAGGGCCAGTCAACATATGGATACCCATATGTTGACTCGGTTAGCTTACTTATTACACAACGGTTATGCTACGAGCTACAAACTACCATTTTAGAAGTGACAGAGTCTTTTCTCGATTCCTAACAATCATGCTTTGCAGTAATTTTATTTTCTTTTGAAAAGAAATTTGTCATCATCAAAAAGAGGGAGATTGTTGGTGCAAATGATTGTTAAAGTTTCTTTTATGTTTTAATGATGACATATAAACACTTGGGACATATAAAAACACTAACGATAGTCAAAAACCTAAAATGCACCATTACCACGCGCCGGGGTGACTCGCCACCGCACTAGCCCTAGTTGGTGCGCTTTCAGTTTCTCCATGTCACTTTCCTCTTACCCGACTATAGTGGATCTTTCAATACAGGTCATACATGATATTTGAGATGTTAGGTAAACTTGCAACAAGATGTGGGTTTAGAGAGATGACCAAAACATGTGCTTTCATTTTACAAAATGCCAACTTAAGAATGTTTTCTACATGTCATTAGCCAAGTCTAAAATGTTTTTCTCAAACTTAAGAGATACATACTTTCACTAAAACTTCAAATGAAAGTATTCACGGGACCATAATCCTTATGTATGTCTTTGCAAATCACATAACGGGTTTACTCCCTAATTGGCCAGATAATCAAGGCCACTTTGTGTAAATGAACCTTTCCCTTTATGGGTTAATGCTTACTTAAGATGCAAATCACTTATCTTAGTTGCATCAAGGTGAATATACTAACTGTGGCTTAATCAATGATTACAAAATTTAAACATTTTAATTTCAACATTTGAAATTTGAATCCTCTACACATGCTTACTTTCCCAACACTCAACCCTTACACACACACACACACACTCAACAATCATATTTGAATTTTGAATTTTAAAATTTAAATTTAAGAGGCAAGGTATTACCCAACCCTTAGGGAATACTTAAAGATAAATCCTTAGTCTACTGGCTCTTTTCTTTCAAATTCAAAATGGATTAACTCCCCAACTATCCAGTTAGACACTTTACTAAATGTTTTTAATCCTTCTAAACCGTGGCTAATGAGTTGGTTGATCTCATCACACTTTTCATGTTGGAATGAAATCGAAAACATCAAAATGCAGTGCATTTGGGGGTTTAACAAGACGGGATACACATAAACAAACTACGAGGCAACGAGGCTCTAGCACTCCATCACACCAGGTCAGCGCACTAGGCCTGGTCCATTCATGGTTTGCCTATAAATACCTCCTCTTGTCTTGTGTATTCCTCACCTATTGCTATTCATTCGCTTTCTTTACTTTCTTCTCTCTAATTCCTCTAAATCTAATTATCTTCTTGTTAACGTCTTTTTATCTCATCTATTGAAAGAACACTTCTTTCGCAAGAGAGACACACAGGAACTTAATCCATTCTTGTGTTATGTCAAAGGTCTTATTCTCTATACCCTTTCTATTAGAATCAAGTGTCTAGGATAGGTTAGGTTGCTTTAAGACAAACTCAAATAATCATTTGTTAAGTCATATCTGACTATAAGCAAGGGTGTATAAAGTCTTGTACCTTCATGGTAAAGCCTAAATAGGGTGAAGGTCTAGTTGGGTTTTGATACTTGCTTGGGAAAAGTATATTTGGTTTAGGTAGAAAGTCAAATCACGAGATTCTTGTGGGTTGTTCCGGGTGCGAAATACCGTTAGGAGTAGCTCTTCTTTATGAGCATTGATTTTAGTGCATATCGGTGGAGTGAAGTTGTAACGGTTTGGATTCGAAACTCGACGTACGGATGGTTTTAACCCCCATCACAGACCAACATATATCTTGGTGTCGACATCTCTCTCCCTCTCTACTATCTCTCTGTATTGTAGTGTTTGGTTGTTTGGTTGATTTACCTTTTTACACTCTCTAAGACTTGAAGTTGTTAAATCTTCATATAAGTTTACAAGACCATATTCACCCCCCCCCCCCCTCTACGGTTCTATACTAACCAAACCTAATAGCCTACCTAGCAAACCCAAAACCCATATTACCCTCCACTGTATCATAAATAAACCAAAAATCCCTAAGCTTCCCTAGAAATGAAACCTTTCCAGATGTCTAAAGCTGGAGCTGCTTAATCATTATCAATAGGCGTAGGCTTTTTCCACATCCCGCCTTTGAATGTCGTTCTAAAAAAGAGCACTTCGTATGATATCCACCAAACACTTCACCTTCTCCATCTCCTCAATGAAAGCTCCCCTCTCATAAAAAAACCTCAGTCAAATCAGAAAAAAACCATCTTCAGTTCCTTTATCACCTTGTCATCCTAAACAATCTACTGGTCATTATACATGAGCATGTGATCCTTGAGCATGCGACATTTGGCAGCCATTGCAAGTTCTCCCAGGCGCACTAATATATCCATTGTTTTTGCTTCTCTTGAATGTGTGTTTTCTTTTGGGTGTTAAAAATATGTATGTGTAAAGAGATGACATTATTCATCCTATAAATAACATAAAAATGGTGGAGGTAGATGGCTATTAAGAAAGCAAACAGTCATGGTTTTCATAAAGAGTGTGTGGATACTGAACCGCCGACGTATGGTTTCTCGGGAATCCATACAAAGGGAATATCATGATTTGGTTTTGGGCTTGACAGTCTAATAGGTATTTTATTTACATAAATTTAATGGGCTTCATGCATAGAATTGAGACATTACCAATATAAAAAAATGTAGCTCCGTTAAAGATACATGAAATATGGACCAAGTTTATAACGGAATCGAGTTTGCAAAACCATACGTAACTAAATTTAATATTCGGCTTTCGCCCCTTCAAAAATATTAACACATGCTCTTAAAATATATTTATAGCTAACACATAAAAGTCAATCTCGGGTCACAAAAAACTTACATTTATGTTGCATGCAATATAATCGTATACAAGCGATCCGCGACAACGCGAGGGTGAAAATCCTTGTTTCACACAAGTAATGGATCATGATTTTATGTAAGAGTTATTTCACAAGTTATAGATTTTCTTTATACTTTTTTGCCGTATTAACAAGTAGAATGCCGAGATCTAACGTCCTAGAGTAGTTAATGGCTCTAGGTAAATCGTGTTTGTATATACAAAGTCCGACACGTCATACTAATATTATGTGCAAGAAGCCTTTTTGTAATTATGACACATAACTTTTGAAATTCATGAAAATGCATGCATTTTTTTAAAAGATTTTGGAAATGCGTACCTTATAACTAATATATTCATCCATGATTTTGGAAATGCATACAATAAGGGCCTTTTTATTAGGGGTTAAGTTTTAAGTTAAGGGAGTAGAGTTTAATTATTTCCAGTTTTCCACAACTTGCAGGATGAGTCTTGTGTGTCTTTGGACTATTGTTGGTCCACTTTGCATTTGTAAAATTTGGCTGAGGAAAAAATGTGAGTGCAATGATGCGGATGTTGTAAACCTCCGAAAGAAATTTTACAATCCTCCTAGGCAGAGTACCTAATCGTTGTAGTGTAGTATAGGCAAGACTCGGGAGGATTGATCGTTCTCTAGGGGAATAGTGAGGTAAGTTCAAATTGTACGTTACTAAGATCTAAAGGTTGAGGGAAGAGTAATTATGTGTTTTTATATTTTTGAAATCAAGTTTAAATCTCGGGTGAAGAGGGGTTTAAAATAAACTATTAACCAGTCCTAAATGCAAGTTAAATCTCGGGTTTTGAAGAGGGGTTTTAATTAAAATCTTAGGTTTTGAGACGGCCCTACTAAATGTATATATTTTTCAAAAAGATTTTGGAAATGCGTACCCTATAACTAATATATTCAGCCGTAATTTTGGAAATGCATACATTAAGGCCTTTTTATTGGTGGGTTAAGTTTTAACTTTGGGGAGTGGAGTTTAACTATTTCCAGTTTTCCACAACTTGCAGTATGACTCTTGTGTGTCTTTGGACTATTGTTGGTCCACTTTTCATTTGTAAAATTTGGTTGGGGAAAAAATGCGAGTGCAATGATGCGGATGTTATAAACCTCCGAAAGAAGTTTTACAATCCTCCTAGGCAGATTACTCAATCGTTGCAGTGTAGTATAGGCAAGACTCGGGGGATTGATCGTTCTCTAGGGGAATAATGAGGTATGTTCAAATTATACGTTACTAAGATCTAAAGGTTGAGGGAAGAGTATTTCTTGTTTTTATATTTTATGAAAGCAAGTTAAAATCTCGGGTTTTGAAGAGGGGTAAATGCAAGAAATGTTACGCAACGGGAAACTCGTATAGGTAAACAAACGTGTTCACTTAATCATGCACTACTCCCTAGTTGCGCTCTCTAAATTTTTGCCAGTCAGCCTCGTTAGTGTAATGTGTAAGTATTCCCCTAATTCAGCAGCGAGTTGGTCAAGCTCACATTTTACGTGACAACCTAGTCTAGCATTACCTGTCAAATACGCTTTCTACTGATAGTAAATCACGTGCACTAAATACTTAAGAAGGAATCTACCTAAAATCAACTAGTTATAAAGAGCTAATTGTAGGTTTCATTTAACCTAATCACGTTTCCCTAGATGTTTATGCTAATATAATATTTTATAGCTAGTTTTTTAGAGCCTAACACGCACACCACTAACAAAAAGCAAGAAAATCAAAGATAAAAACAAGGTTTCATGCAATCACAAGCAAACACTAATTAATTTAGCCTAATATGTTAATAGAAAGCGAAGAACAACATATATCAAACAACACATAGACATATTGAATTATTAAATGAATGGAAAGACTTCACTTCAATTAAACAAGCGAGTATGTAAGTACAAGGGGTTAGAAAACCCTAAAAATCGTTCAAAGTGACTGCACTAAAAATTCTCCCAAGTTTCCACACGAATTAAGAGAATAAAGGGGTTGTATTTATAGAGTTTGGGCTCTGACAGCGTCGCTAGGGTTTTGTGACGCCGTCAGCCCATTGAATCTTTTAAGGGTTTCTTCTGTCGGCTATTTGTGGCGTCGTCGCTACGTATTATGACATCGTCGCTTGATGATTCTGACAGCGTCAACCACTTCTTGTGACGCCGTCTCCACGCACTAATAAGTCATACTTTGCGTCCAAAAATCCACTTTCTAGGCACATTTGGTGAATGCATTAGGATGGGAGCCGCCATATTGAAAAGTTGTGTTTTTGTCCAGTTTCTTCCTGAATGGAGCCCAAGTCACATGATTTTCTTTCAAGTGTTTCCCAAATGCTGAAATAACAAAAGTAAGGATTGAGTACAATATTTGGGCATATTTGTATGATTTTGAGGGTTAAATGACCCCAAAAAAATGTATAAAATGACACCTCATCAAATACCCTTACACATGGGATTTGCTTGTCCTCAAGCAAATGATCTTTTCTACCTAGTAAATATCAAAGTCGGGGGCATTTAACCTACTAAATAAAGATAGTTTGTGGTACAACCGGATCAACCTTGTAATTAAAAGCATGAATATCATATGTTAGCACCTCATATAAGTGTTTGGATTCTCTCTTTCTCTCGAGTTTATAATGAATTATAACAATATAGGAAACGAGACAATAAACACTCACTACCTGTCATAGCATAGATTACCATTGCTTTGGCATAAGAACCTAGGAATTACTATCAAATAGGTCTTTTAAAGGGTTATAACGTTGGGTGTAGGGTAAAACAAACACGGTTAGGGATAATGGGGGATATTTACTAGTGGCAAGCTAATCATTCACAAGATAACATGTAACAAGGCATTGTTAAGCCAAGACTTGAAAAAACTCTAACAATCGTACACAACTCTACATCAAACTCTTTCTTTTATTTTCTTGACTCTTTCTTGACATAAACATAGGAAGAATGGAAGTCCGTATATTCTATCATAGTTTTTTTGCTTTTTTTATATATATACACTTTTGCCCTACCATATGCTGAAAATAAAACAATATACAAGACTCATGATTTATATTAACATCCCTACATTTGAGTTTTTTTATAACTCAATAATAAACCAACTAATGACTCGAATTAGAAGGATCAATAAACATGGAGTATATTAAGCACGTATGGGGGTAATAAATTAA
>BQNB010158519.1:3468-15021 GCA_026074375.1 Tanacetum coccineum
AATCTTTTAACTCTAATTCCGGAGGCTCTTCAATTGAAGATTTTGTCTTAGTCACTTCTACTTGCTTAAGGTCCACCGGAGGGAGTTGAAATGGGTCATTATTTAACAGTTTTTCAATCAAGCACGGTTTGGAGGGGCTACTTGATTGTAAGTACCCGTTGCCGCACAAACACTCGATTGATTGCTATCGGTAGCAATACAATTATAGTAAGCATGAGCACCACCACATATAACACATAATTCCTCAACCGCTTTAACCGTAGCGGGAGTGACAACTTTCTTAGTAACAATCTCAACTAAGGTCGAAATTTGGTCCGCAAGGCCT
This sequence comes from Tanacetum coccineum, assembly GCA_026074375.1. Taxonomy (NCBI): domain Eukaryota; kingdom Viridiplantae; phylum Streptophyta; class Magnoliopsida; order Asterales; family Asteraceae; genus Tanacetum; species Tanacetum coccineum. The sequence goes on from BQNB010158519.1 coordinate 3,794, forward strand.
CCTTAGAAGTCGTATTCACCCTAGAAACATTCAGTTTGTTTCGTGAATAACAAACTTTTGACTTATTCTCAATTATGTTCAAGGCCTCTCTAGTAGTCTTACTCAAAAGATTTCCACCCGCCGCGGCATTTAAGGAGTCTTGATCATTCTCATTTAAACCATTATAGAAAGTATCTATTTGGGTTAACTCCGTAAATCCGTGGTGGGGACATGCTCTAAGCATTTCCTTAAATCGTTCCCATGCTTCACTAAATGTCTCATCGAATTTTTGGGTAAAACGAGAGATTTTATTTTTTAAGTGAGTGGTCTTCGAGGGAGGGAAAAATTGATTCATGAATTTGGTTACGAGATCCTTCCAAGTCAAGATAGAATTAGGAGGTTCTTTATCGTACCAAACTCTAGCGGCCCCCTCGAGTGAATATGGAAACATCATAAGTTTAATTACATCATTCGGCACATCCCTAAATTTCAAAGTCGAGGTAATCCTTTTGAAATTGTTAATATGCGTATGGGGATTATCCCTCTCAAAACCATGAAATGGATTGGCTTGAACCAATTGTAGCAAATTCGTCTTAATTTCAAAATGGTCCGCATTAATTTCCGGTATAACGATAGCTTCTCCATACCCTTCCGTGGGTGCTTGAAGTAGCTCTTCCATTGTTCGATTATCCGCCATTGGTGCAACTTCAACGATAGTACGAAGCTCGGGTTCGACTACGTTTGGAGCACGTCTTTTCTTTTGACGTCTTGGAATTGTTACGGTTGAATTATTTGAAAAATAGGAATTTCTAGTGCGCATGCACTAAACAAAACAAACGAGGAGAGAAAATATATACACAAAAATATTTTTGTTTCACCGAATAATCAACAAACTTAGGGTAACCCCCTTAAGTGAAACTTGCAAAAGCTTATTTCACAAAAGAGGTGCGCCTTTTTCGTAAGTGACACAAGACGGTTACTTTTAGAATCTTTGGATTGGGAACTTATTAATGGATATTTACAAATTCTCTAGTAAGAGAATTAATTTGCTTGTGTTTTTTAGTATTTAAGAAAACACAATAAAAATTGAAAAATCCGAAAGAGCAAATATTTTTGTATTTTTTATTTATTTATTAACTTCTATATATAGTAAAAAGAAAAAGAAAAAAAAATATTTTTTTACTTTTTTATTTCAAAAGACGTAACTTTCGAAGACGAAAGGTTCTCCAAATCACGATCGACAAATTCAAACGAGAGAATCTTAACACAATTCCCCGGCAGCGGCGCCAAAAATTTGATACACGTATATATAATATGTAAGTATAAAGAAATTCACTAATAATCCTTGAGGACAAAGATTAAAAGCAAATTCTACTCAAAATATCGTACGTTTACCGGTAAGTGTTCACCGGGTCGTTTATACCCCAAGAATTATGAATTGAAACCCCGTTTTTATTTGGACAATGATTTGAATGGTTTCAAAGTTTTTGATTTGGTTATCTATTTCTACAGCTAAAAACATATAACACATATAAAGGAAAGAAAACAACTAAGCAATTAAGCTATTGAACACAAAAATGTTAACGGGAAATATAAAAACGCAACAAACAAGCAAGTATAACAAATTTAAGACCTACAAAAGCAAATTTAATTTCTAAACCTAATTAATAATAAAAAAAATTCAGAAAAATAAATTTATTTTTTTTGATTTTTTTTCTATTTTTTATGATTTTTTAAAGTTTTTAATCTAATAAAATGCATGAAAAATATTTAAAGTTTGAAATAAAATCCTAGAAAATTACCAAAAGTTGCTTATCAATTAAAGAACACAGGAAAATTACGAGAAAAAAAATGCTTAAATGAATAAGCTAGAAAAAATCTAAACGGCACTCGAAGTGCTTATTATAAAAGAAAGCCAAAAATGTGTTAAATACAATTTGAAAGGAAACTTGGACGTAAAAGTCCAAAGGGCGCAGTTGGTTTGGTGTGTGTCTTTAAAAGAGGGTTGAATGAGGTTGAGGTCTTGGGTTCGAGCCTTGCTCACCCAAGACTTCCCTAATTCCCCCATTTTAAATTTTTTTTTTCACAAACTTATAAAACAACTTATTCTGAATAACTTTTACAAAAGCAACTTTCTGTGAGACTGATTAATAAGCTAGAAATTTAGCTTAAATGTGACAGTTTATACTTAAAAGATTTTTTAGCTTTTTGCACAAATCTTAGAAACCAATAAGCTTGAATAAGCTCAAAACAAAACTGATTAAGCTAAAACTACTTCAAACCTAACCTAATAAGCAGAGCTGAACAAATTTTTATCAGGACAATAAGCCACAAGCTGAAATAAGCACTTAAGCATTTTGGTTTTAAAACAGCTAACCAAACAGACAATGAGGCAACTTTGAGCTTAATTTTCAACAAACAAACAAATCCTTATGGCTTAGTCACTAATACCACTAAAAAGCTAGTCCTAAACACTACTTAAAACATCAATCAAAAAACATTTTGAAATTCAAATAAGCTATGAAAAATCCTATTGAAATCACTAGTTCAGGCAGAATACTATATTTTTTTTGGTTTTTCAAAACTTTTATCAAAACTACAAAGGACTAATTTACAAGACAAAAACAGATATTCAAATAAGCTAATTAAGCTAAAATAAGCACTAACAGATCTTGTTTAACCTATGAACTAAGTGTGAGCTAAATTTGAAAAGCTAATTCATACTTATGCTAGCTTAATTTTTGAATTGAAAGAGGCTAGAAACTGTTTTTGATGACTGATGCAGTTGACACAAATGTAAACCAAAACACAAATCCAGAGCATAGACCTTAAAAACTTGTTTCTACACTTTTTAAACTCCAAAACAAAAGTAATATTACCAATAATATCAGCTAGAAACAATCTAAGCTCAAATTTGCTATAAATCTGAGCCTAAGAACTCAGATTCAAACATTAGTCACACAAGCTTTTCAAAACTTGATTTAACCTATAAAAACCTTAGAAACTAACCTTATAAACCTAAATTTGAGATTTAAAATTAATTTAAAGAACCAAATGGCTATGGACAGTACTAACTTAAGTTAGTACTGCCATGAGCCAAACACCCCTTTAAATCCTTTAAACTCATTTTCAGCTTATAAGATAGAGAAATAACACTCAAATTTCAAATACCAGATGTTTATTAGCTTAATAAAGACCTAATGAGCATATTTCAATAATCAAATAAGCAGGAATGATAAGCAAACAGATTATGCTAATTTTTTGGTTTTTTCACTATTTTTCTATCAAAAACTTATAAACCAAGATTTAAACTAACAATTGAACTAATTAAGCATCAAACAACAATAATAAGCAGTATTAAGCTAATCTAAACAACACTTAACATACAATAAGCAGAATTAAGCTAAAGTTCAGATTTAAGCTATAAAAGGTAAAATGAGGACTTACAAAAGCCTCTTTGCAAAAACAAGGCTTATAGCTGCTCTTAGAGCTTATCTTACAGAGCTCTAGCTTATCAGAAATAAGCTAGTAAGGTCCTGGAAGCCCATCCAAATCTAGCTTCCCTTCCAAAAATAAGATGAGGTATATTTGAGGGTGAATTTGAGTATCAATAAGCTCAGTTAAGCGTTGAAAGCTTAACTAAGTATTAGGTGGTGTTTGTTTTTTCAGAAATACCTCTTAACAGCATCTTAATCTGACTCATTCAGACGTGGTCAGACATTTAAGTCATTAAGACTGTTTGTTTTTTCATGTCATTCAGAGGCAGTAAGATCCAAACACTGTTAAGAGCGTTTGTTTTTTTCTGGCCATTAAGAGGCAGTAAGAGGCATAAACCTCTTACTGGACTAGATGTGGAGGGGGTGTCTTAACACCTCTTAATGTTTTTTTTTCTTTTTTATGTTTTTTTTCTACTTTTATTTTTTTATTTTATTTCTTGATTTTTTTTTCTTATTTCACTTTTATCTTTTGTATTAAAAGTATTAAATAGAATGATTGCATATGTTTTGTTATATAAAGAATGTATAAGATAATATGCGTCAATTTATATTTTGTTCAAATTAAAGGGTACGGTTTCGGACTCATACATCTTAATTCTAACGTGACTCATTTAGTTAATCGTTTTAAAAGTTCAATTTAAACTCTAACATGTTTATTTTTGTCGAATAAACATGAGATTGCATGTTTTTTTAAATACTTTAACTTTAAATTGATTATATTATAAAATTTGTTTTTTATTTAATAAAAATTATTTTTTGTGCGAATGCAATCATTTTATATTTAAATTGTGAAAACTATTGTTTAACACATTTATACATTTTTACCAAAACAAACAGTTTTATTTCATTTAGATTCAGACTTCTTGACCACTTATTCAGATTAAGATGGGAATCAGATTCAGACTTTTCTACCGAATATTCAGATTCAGATGTGCGAATCAGATTCAGATTCAGAGCCTCTTAATAAACAAACAGCACCTAAGTGGGGAAACGAGCCAAGATATTTATACCAAAATGATTTTGGGCTTAAGGATTTAAAAAGGCTTAGTTAAATTTAGACTTAACAACCGTTAGTCTATTAGTGTTAAGGACTAATGGTGTAATTGGGTTTTAGGACTTTTGGTGAAATGGGTTACCATTGGCTTTCACCCAGGAGACCCGGGTTCGATCCCCGGAATCGGCGTCAAAAATTTGATACACGTATATATAATATCTATGTATAATGAAATTCACTAATAATCCTTGAAGACAAAGATTAAAAGCAAATTCAACTCAAAATATTGTACGTTTTCCGGTAAGTGTTCACCGGGTCGTTTATACTCTAAGAATTATGAATTGAAACCCCATTTTTTATTTGGACAATGATTTGAATGGTTTCAAAGTTTTTGATTTGGTTATCTATTTCTACAGCTAAAAACATATAACACATGCAAGTGAAAGTAAACGACTATTCAATTAAACAATTAAAACTTAAAAACGTTAACGGGAATTAAAGAAAACGCAACAAACAAGCAAGTATAACAAATTTAAGACCTACAAAAGCAAATTTAATTTCTAAACCTACTTAATAATAAAAGAAAATTTTCAGAAAAAGAAATTTATTTTTTTTGATTATTTTTCTATTTTTTATGATTTTTTAAAGTTTTTAATCTAATAAAATGCAAGAAAAATATTTAAAGTTTGAAATAAAATCCTAGAAAATTACCAAAAGTTGCTTATCAATTAAAGAACACAGGAAAATTACTAGCAAGAAAAATGCTTAAACGAATAAGCTAGAAAAAATTCAAACAGCACTCGAAGTGCTTATTACAAAAGAAAGCCAAGAAGGCGTTAAATACAATTTAAAAGGAAACTTGGACGTAAAAGTCCCAAGGGCGCAGTTGGTTTGGTGTGTGTGTTTAAAAGAGGGTTGAATGAGGTTGAGGTCTTGGGTTCGAGCCTTGCTCACCCAAGATTCCCTAATTCCCTTTTTTTAATTTTTTCACAAACTTATAAAACAGCTTATTCTGAATAACTTTTACAAAAACAACTTTTTGTGAGACTGATTAATAAACTAGAAATTTAGCTTAAATGTGACAGTTTATACTTAGATTTTTTAGCTTTTTTCACAAATCTTAGAAACCAATAAGCTTGAATAAGCTCAAAACAAAACTGATTAAGCTAAAACTACTTCAAACCTAACCTAATAAGCAGAGCTGAACACATTTTTATCAGGACAATAAGCCACAAGCTGAAATAAGCACTTAAGCATTTTGGTTTTAAAACAGCTAACCAAACAGACAATGAGGCAACTTTGAGCTTAATTTTCAACAAACAAACAGATCCTTATGGCTTAGTCACTAATACCACTAAAAAGCTAGTCCTAAAAACTACTTAAAACATCAATCAAAAAACATTTTGAAATTCAAATAAGCTATGAAAAATTCTATTGCATTCTCTAGTTCAGGCAGAATACTATATTTTTTTTTGGTTTTTCAAAACTTTTATCAAAACTACAAAGGACTAATTTATAAGACACAAACAGATATTCAAATAAGCTAATTAAGCTAAAATAAGCACTAACAGATCTTGTTTAACCTATGAACTAAGTGTGAGCTAAATTTGAAAAGCTAATTCATACTTATGCTAGCTTAATTTTTGAATTGAAAGACGCTAGAAACTGTTTTTGATGACTGATGCAGTTGACACAAATGTAAACCAAAACACAAATCCAGAGCACAGACCTAGAAACAATCTTGGCTCAAATTTGCTATAAATCTGAGCCTAAGAACTCAGATTTAAACATTAGTCACACAAGCTTTTCATAACTTGATTTAACCTATAAAAACCTTAGAAACTAACCTTATAAACCTAAATTTGAGATTTAAAATTAATTTAAAGAACCAAATGGCTATGGACAGTACTAACTTAAGTTAGTACTGCCATGAGCCAAACACCCCTTTAAATCCTTTAAACTCATTTTCAGCTTATAAGATAGAGAAATAACACTCAAATTTCAAATACCAGATGTTTATTAGCTTAATAAAGACCTAATGAGCATATTTTAATAATCAAATAAGCAGGAATGATAAGCAAACAGATTATGCTAATTTTTTGGTTTTTCACTATTTTTCTATCAAAAACTTATAGACCAAGGTTTAAACTAACAATCGAACTAATTAAGCATCAAACAATAATAATAAGCAGTATTAAGCTAATCTAAACAGCACTTAACAGACAATAAGCTGAATTAAGCTAAAGTCCAGATTTAAGCTATAAAAGGAAAAATAAGGACTTACAAAAGCTTTTGCACAAAACAAGGCTTTATAGCTGCTCTAAGACTTTATCTTACAAAGCCTAGCTATCAGAAATAAGCTAAGTAAGTCCTGGAATCCACCCCACGCCCATCCGAAATCTAGCTTCCTTTCCAAAAAATAAGCTAAGGTATATTTGATGGGTGAATAGAGTATCAATAAGCTCAAGTTAAGCGTTGAAAGCTTAACTGAAGTATTAGACAGCTATATTATTAATAATGACAGCTTTATTGAGCTTGTTTGATATCAAAGAGCTTATTTAACCATAGTAGAAATTTGGTAAAGCAAATTAATCATAAGAAAAAGGAAACTTAAATTTTTATTAATAAGAAACAAGGTTACAAAGTTTAAAATGGAAATACAATAGAAATGAATACAATAAGCTGCTAAAAACTAAAATAAGCTAAAAACTAAAAATACTACTCTCGGTGTCCCCGTGTGAGTGAGAGGAGGCCTCCTTTTATAGCCTTCGAAGGAAGAATCTAGGTCCTTAATGTGTTTGTTGCGTGAGAGAGTTCATTAGCCATAATCCTAGCCTTTTATTTGCCCTTGTGCTTCTTTAGATTGATCTCAGCCCTTGATTTCTTGCCATGTCACCATTCCCCAATCATTGGCACGGATTGCCAAGCTGTCATTCCTTTAACAACATTGCGTGCATCATTTATTGCTTCTAGAAGAGTTAATTTTTTCATTAAGTTGGATTAATTGGTGCAGGGTAATGGGACGAGGGGTGAATAGTGAAAACGTTTTCCCGCTTTTATATCTTTACTCTTGTTTGACCGAGCTATAAAAAGGGGTGACTTGGCCTGGTAAGGTATTAGGCTCGGTTAAATAGGAAACGAGCCAAGATATTTATACCAAAATGATTTTGGGCTTAAGGATTTAAAAAGGCTTAGTTAAATTTAGACTTAACAACCGTTAGTCTATTAGTGTTAAGGACTAACGGTGTAATTGGGTTTTGGGACTTTTGGTGAAATGGGTTAACATTGGCTTTCGCCAGAGAACCGGGTACCTAATCCCGATATACGGCTTCAGAAAATTTGATACACGTATAATATAATATGTAAGTACAAGAAAATTCACAATAATCCTTTGAGGAGAAAAGATTAAAAGCCAAATTCACTCCAAAATAACGAACGTTTACCGTATGTGTTCAACTGGTTCGTTTATACCTCCAAAATTATGAATTAAACCCCGTTTTTTAATTGGACAAGATTTGAATGGTTTGAAGTTTTTTGATTTGATTATCTATTTCTACAGCTAAAAACATATAACACATGCAAGTGAAAGTAAACGACTATTCAATTAAACAATTAAAACTTAAAAACGTTAACGGGAATTAAAGAAAATGCAACAAACAAGCAAGTATAACAAATTTAAGACCTACAAAAGCAAATTTAATTTCTAAACCTACTTAATAATAAAAAAAAACTTTCAGAAAAATAAATTTATTTTTTTTGATATTATATTCTATTTTTAGATTTTTTAAAGTTTTTAATCTAATAAAATGCAAGAAAAATATTTAAAGTTTGAAATAAAATCCTAGAAAATTACCAAAAGTTGCTTATCAATTAAAGAACACAGGAAAATTACTAGCAAGAAAAATGCTTAAACGAATAAGCTAGAAAAAATCCAAACAGCACTCGAAGTGCTTATTATAAAAGAAAGCCAAAAAGGTGTTAAATACAATTTGAAAGGAAACTTGGACGTAAAAGTCCCAAGGGCGCAGTTGGTTTGGTGTGTGTGTTTAAAAGAGGGTTGAATGAGGTTGAGGTCTTGGGTTCGAGCCTTGCTCACCCAAGACTTCCCTAATTCCCTTTTTTTAAATTTTTTCACAAACTTATAAAACAGCTTATCCTGAATAACTTTTACAAAAACAACTTTTTGTGAGACTGATTAATAAGCTAGAAATTTAGCTTAAATGTGACAGTTTATACTTAAAAGATTTTTTAGCTTTTTGCACAAATCTTAGAAACCAATAAGCTTGAATAAGCTCAAAACAAAACTGATTAAGCTAAAACTACTTCAAACCTAACCTAATAAGCACAGCTGGACACATTTTTATCAGGACAATAAGCCACAAGCTGAAATAAGCACTTAAGCATTTTGGTTTTAAAACAACTAACCAAACAGACAATAAGGCAACTTTGAGCTTAATTTTCAACAAACAAACAGATCCTTATGGCTTAGTCACTAATACCACTAAAAAGTTAGTCCTAAAAACTACTTAAAACATTAATCAAAAAATATTTTGAAATTCAAATAAGCTATGAAAAATTCTATAGGAAATCCAAGTTCCGCAGAATACTAAAATTTATTTTTGTTTTTCAAAAACTTTTATCAAAACTTACAAAGGACTAAATTACCAGACAAAAACAATATACATATAAGCTAATATACCAAAATAATCACCTAGACCGATAGTGTTTTAACCTATGAACTAAGTGTGAGCTAAATTTGAAAAGCTAATTCATACTTATGCTAGCTTAAATTTTGAATTGAAAGAGGCTTAAAACTGTTTTTGATGACTGATGCAGTTGACATAAATGTAAACCAAAACACAAATCCAGAGCATAGACCTTAAAAACTTGTTTCTACACTTTTTAAACTCCAAAACAAAAGTAATATTACCAATAATAACACCCCCACCCCCTTTTAGGAAACAATCTAAGCTCAAATTTGCTACAAATCTGAGCCTAAGAACTCAGATTCAAACATTAGTCACACAAGCTTTTCAAAACTTGATTTAACCTACAAAAACCTTAGAAACTAACCTTATAAACCTAAATTTGAGATTTAAAATTAATTTAAAGAACCAAATGGTTACTGCCATGAGCCAAACACCCTTTTAAATCCTTTAAACTCATTTTTAACTTATAAGATAGAGAAATAACACTCAAATTTCAAATATCAGATGTTTATTAGCTTAATAAAGACCTAATGAGCATATTTCAATAATTAAACAAATAAGGCAGGAATGAAAGCAACAAATTATGCTAATTTTTTTAGTTTTTTTTGCTATTTTCAATACAAAAACTATAAGCCAAATTTAAACTAACAAATTGAACTAATCTAACATCAAACAACAATAATAAGTAGTATTAAGTTAATCTAAACAACACTTAATAGACAATAAGCAGAATTAAGCTAAAGTTCAAATTTAAGCTATAAAAGGTAAAATGAGGATTACAACAGCCCATTGCAACAAACAGGCTTAAAGCTGCTCTTATAGCTCATCTTACAGAGCCTCTAAATTATCACAATAAGCATAGTAAGGTCCTGGACGCCATCCAAATCTACTATCCCCGTTCCAAAAGTAAGCTGAGGTATATTTGAGGGTGAATTTGAGTATCAATAAGCTCAGTTAAGCTTTGAGAGCTTAACTGAGTATTAGACTAGCTTATTAGTATTAATGACAGCTTATTGAGCTTGTTTGAGTATCAATGAGCTTATTTAAACCATAGTGAAATTAGGTAAGAGCAAATTTATAACACCTCGTGTTTTAGGACAATGTACGACGTTAATAAAGTCACTATTTATTCTTTTGTATTGTACGCATTTGTTTTTAATGGAAATCGTTAAGTTAAATCGCGTAAGCTAAAAACAATCAGTTAACGTAAACGGGCATCAAGCACATTATTGTTTACGTCAAACAAGGGTTAAGTAATTATTTTGAGGATAATTATTAACATTACACAAGTTATTTTATCGGATACGTGAAAGTGTTTACGTTTCGCGATAAATAACAATTAGGTTTTCCCGGAAACCCTAAAAATTAACGTACGCTTCAATAAATACCTACGTTTATATAGAATGATCAAAGTTTATAAAACTTTATGTATATGTATGTATTTATACACGTCTCATATGTTTATACAAAATAACAAATACTTTACAAAATACCAAGACATTACAAGTATACTTTATATAAAAACTACACTTTACTTTTTTTATATAAACTTTACTTACACATTTCTTTTATATAAATACACAAGTAAACATATAAAAGAAAAATAAGCTAGGAACATCATCCCTTGATATCATGGGATGATTCCCATTAGGAGGAACCAAGAGACCAAGGAACATAAGCCTTTAAGTCCCTTGTTTCCCTCCCCCTTTTGTCCCCTTGTCCCCTTGAAAACCCACGGCACAAGGCCCCCCCTCCCCTTTGAATTTCTTGGTCAAACTTGGCTACAAATATCTAGTTTCCTTCTCCTATAAATACTTGCTTCATATGTAAAGTTTACACACTCTTTATACTTAGCAAAATTCATTTTCTTTCTCTCTTTTACTCTCCAAAACCCACGGCTTGATTAAGCCACCCAAACAAATCATACAAAGTTTTTCTACAATCCATACAAGCCTATACACATCAATCCTAAGACACACTAAGGTGTTTGCAAGCATTGGTTCTTCATTTGCAAGGATTTAAGAAAAAAGGGAAGATTAGGGTTTCAAT
>BQNB010158520.1:0-10610 GCA_026074375.1 Tanacetum coccineum
TATTAACTATTAAACTACGAGCTATATAAAACAGTAAAATACACGGGGTGACCGAGTCTTTTTCTAATATCTAACAGATAGGTCATAACAAGTATCAAGAATATCCGAACAAATGCAGAAGTAGTCAACGAAAATGAACGTAAAGATTTATTCAATCAATAAAATGAACGTAAAAAGTCGTGTTCTAAAGGTAGGTGCTTCAAGGTGAGGTGACAAGTTAATTGTCGTACTCCCATCAACTGGAAGGCTTCAAAATGATGGATTACAAAACAACATATGTGATTCAAAATCATAAGAAGAGTATTCCAACTCAGAGTCGAATGGTAAAGTAACTAGTAGAATTTATAAAATATGCTGAATTTTCGATATCATCAAAAGGGAATGAAGTAAAGTCGCGTAAATGGTTGGAGTTAATCTTAAGATATCAAGAAGAAATTTGTCCATAAGTATAGGTATCCTTATATAATACCAGTATTGACGCTCAAGGGAGTAAATGAGAAATCAGGAAGTACACGAAAATCAGAGTGATCTATATTTATATAACAGACCGATATAAGGTAAATAGTAAGACGTCATATGATAGACGTAAGAGAACGAAATCATAGTCTAGTATTAAATACTCATTATCCATGTAACAGTAGTAGGGATGCAAAAGAGAGCATATAAGTTACCTGGGAGCAAGCAAGCGCGGATATCGGATAAAACAAGGAAATACTCTATATTTTGAAAAACATGGTCATAGTCTAGGTTTTGAAAACGACATAGTTCTCTATGACTTTCAAGGTCGATACCCATCTTTAATACACCCCAAAAAATCAGGATAACGCAACGGAATGGTAACATTGGGGTGCTACTTCAGGGCACAAAACACAAGTCACGGAAAACGACCTCAATAGAGACGTTTAATAAAATGTCACATTTAATTTAGTTAAAAATGTCAGAGTTAAATAGGTTCCATTTATAATGTATAGAAACATTGTCACTAAGTTTGTCAATGGACTAAGTTATTTACAGCTTTTCAAACAAATATATATATCCGCGCGACTCGATTGCTCCACAATGCTCCACTAGCAAAATAGTAATGTAGTAACCTGAAAATACATGCTTAATAAAACGTTCATCAATAATGTTGGTGAATTCATAGGTTTAAGTAAAAGCAATATTGAAATAATTTAGAAATATTTCAAGAAGAAAAGTACGCGTCTACAACATTTTAAAAGTGTTATAAATCCGAAATCTATTGAAATCCAAGTAGTGTTTCAGTAAATCAAGAAGATTTAAAAGTGGACCACAAGACGAGTAATGTGGACTAAGTACATATTCCTGAAGTCCAATAACAAGTAATGTAGACTAAGAGAAACATATTTCATCAAGTCTAAGTATGTATTCTTATTGCTCTAAGGCGCATGAACCTGTGGCCTTAACTAGATTTTTGCCCCAATCGTAATATAGGATGCTTGCCAACACCCGGACACCTCTCAATGTTAAATGCACCCGATCAAACTAGTGACCCAAGTAAAGGTGGGGATTGTCAGTCCCGATAGATCTATCCACAACACTCGCGCTTACTACAATAGCAATTAACGGTTCATGATAAGTAGGGACTTAAGTGGCAATATAGTGACTACTTAGGCAATAATATTCAGGCAGTAATCTGGGTTAGCATACAATTTAGAAAAAATTGTGTCCATAGTAAAACAATCATGTTGTTCAAAATTCACGGTTTCAAAGGTAGGTATTCAACGATCTCAAATCATGTAGTAAACAAATCAAGATTTATTAAGAATAGTCAGGTAATGCTTACGTATAAAAATCAATAAGTTTATGTAGTAAAACGAGCACGTATTCTCACCCCGAAAACAGTTTAAGAAAACCATTAAAAGAGAAAAGGTGGGGCTATGAACTCACAAAGTATTGAAAGGTAATATTATACTGTAGTATAAGTTACAAGTTTGTAAACGAGCATGTATTCCCCTCGCGGGTTTATAAAACATTGAAAAGATTGAAATGCGAGACTATGAACTCACCTTGAGTAAATGATAATCAACGAAGTATATCACAATAAAAATGCGTCACGGAAACAATCGTCGAATGCAACCTATTTAATTTAAGGTCGTATAAGTACTAATCACATTGAGTAATCTCTACCATGCATAAGTCTATTTAGCTAATCACCATCTAATTGTTTTTGAGTGTAAACTTATTTTATAATTGTAAACATTTATAAAATTATCTGAATAATGTAATTATAAGTTATTCCTGGTAGGGATTAGTTACTATGGTAGTGTGTAGTTCTTCTAGATAGTTTTAGTTATTTACAACTTGGTTAGTATATTAGGTTACTCCTGGTAGTGTTATTACTATGGTAAGTATTCTTAGTTACTCCTGGTAGTGTTATTACTACTGGTAGTATATTAGTTACTCCTGGTAGTGTTATTACTACTGGTAGTATATTAGTTACTCCTGGTAGTGTTATAGTTTATTTTCTAAGTCTGACCCGACTATAATGACCCACTAAATCACATTTTCATGACTCGGGTTCTAAAGAGAATTTATGCGAAACGATATTTTGAACAACTTTCCAGTCTGTACGAAGACCGAAAACTCGACGAATATGGGCGGAACGCATCGCTTCAGGATTCTGGATGCGTGTATTAATTACCAAAAAAGCAAGATTTTGCCCCAGCCTTCACGACCCGTTATCATCTCGCTTTTTAGACTTAAGAACCTCGGGGGAAGTTAAAACGGACCTTCCGAACGAGTTCATGTTTCGGCGAAGGACCCGAAACGGACTCGTAACGTTGCCGGGATAATACCATCTTAAAAATCCTGGACAGAATCCACTAACTATCAAATGCTGGATTTTTATACCTCAATATATACCTGTTTTCGCTCTAACTTTTTCGTATAATCCGTTTGACATGTTTCTTACCTTTTCGGAATCTGTCGTGAATCATACTATTTATAAAAACATTAAAATAATGTGTTATATATACGGAATTTTGGATAGAATCTTTTGAGTGCACTTGATGAATATATTTTTAACCTTGTTTTTATACTCTTACTACTTTGCTGTAGTTAATCTTTTTTACACCAACTTAAAATGGTCCAATATCTGTGACACCCCAAATGGGTCGCAGCGGAATAAGGATCCGGGCGTGTTACTTCAAGATCAACAGCATCAAGATATATATAAGAACGACACAAAAAGTCGTTTAATTTGATACATTGGTATTTAATCGATAAGTCATATACAAAAAGCATAAAGCTTTTCTTGTTCCTTGTTTAATATTACAAAAGACTAACAATTCATTTCCCAAAATATCGATGACATATATCGTTAAAGTGTGCAATACCAAATGTAATCCAATGCATCATTGGCACCTCGTACCTATTGACCTCTGAAAACATTGCTTTAAAACGTCAACAAATTAAATGTTGGGTGAATTCATTGGTTTATGCTATTTAATTATGCAAGGGACCGCAAGAACTTCCCGTGTGATGTTACAACATATGCCAACAATCACAAAAAACTAGATTACTGTAGCACTAAGCTCATGAATGATGCTAAATCCTATATTTGCTATTTCTGCAGTTATTTTGCCGTACAGATTGTTGTACGGCAACATCTAAGTTCTTTTTTTTTTTTTTTTTGACATGTCAACATCGTTCCCGGTGATAGCTAATCACCCAAACGGGGTGGTTAATCCTAATAGATTCTATTTATAACATACGCGCTCCATATTGCAGATGAAACAAACTTCATTAGTGCTATTGTCAGTTATGATAAATGGGATCAGGAGGGTTTATCGCTACTTAGGCAAACAACTTAATCAATATACTTTTAAACACTAGCGTCCTATTTAAAAACAAAGCATGTTTTCACCCCAATATATAGTAAATCAGTTTAATAAAACTATAAAAGTGGGGCTATGAACTCAACCTCGAGTACTGTTAGTCCAAATAACACAGATAAAACGTCACGCAAAAAAAACGTTAGATGAAACTATTTAATGTAACGGTCGTTATAAGTACCGAGTACTTTAATTAATAACATTGTATATAATCTTATAGTTGTTACATCGTACTATCGTTCGGGCTATCATAATTAAAGAGGTCATGACATGACGTACGAGGAGTTAGGACACTTTAAATCGTAAATCCAACAACTCGTCGATACGCCATCCGAAGAGGCCTCATTATGAAACTCCCTAGTATTATAGCACTTTGATAACCACTCAATATTCTATATAGCATAATCACCGACTAATCGTTTTAATAAAATAATATTTATAAAGTGAAAACGTTTATAAATATACTTTTCGTAAAAATGACCTAATTTGGTCGTTTTAAGCCCGTTGCTCGCGTTTCTTACGTCCACGTCTTCGTAGTAGTTGAGGGATCAAAAATATTTCATTTTTAAGATTCCGGCGTGAATAGTAATTTTTACTGTTCACAACAGCTAGTTAGTCGTTTTTAGTTTTAATTAGCGTAAAACTTGTTAATCGACATAACTTATTGTTTTAATCCCGATTTTAGTGATTCCTTCGAGTACGTCTTCGTTATTAAAAGATGTATTATATTTTATAAAGTTAATCCCACTGATGAATAGTGCTTTTTACTGTTCATAGTTTATAAAATTACTTTTTATAAGCTTTTTAATTTATAATAAACGTCCGTAGTTTATTCGGTATAGTTTCCGATTTTGCGATTCTTTTTAGTACGATCTAGTTAATTAAAAGTTATATAATATATTAGATGTTTTAAACACATAACTTTCATGTAATGAATAGTTAAATTTTATAAAAATAGTTTTATAAAAGTATTTTTAGTCGTAACTTGTAATTAATCGTATCTTTTTCGTTATAAATCGGTATTTTCGAGTTTCTTATCCATTTTGGAATCGTCACGTGACCGGTATTATATTAAATATGTCAAACAACCACTGTTATGAATTTCGGATTCAAAACTGCCCCATAAGTTTCATGTGGTTTATCTTTATAAAAACCTTGTTTTTATGTTTATTTTATTTAGTGTTTACTTTAAAAATCCTAATAGCTATTTTAACATATGTGATACTTTATTATATTGTCCAAGTTCTTATCCATTGTCCTTATAAAAGTCATTGTAACAAGTTTAACTATTTAGTTTCATTATTTCAATGTGAATATTAAGTAACTTATAAAACCCTAATTAATGTCTATACATGTTTTATACTTAAACCATTTGTTAACATCTTTTACATTCATTTTTCCATGATATATATGACAATATGACATAAGAATAAAGTGCTTAAATTCATAAACATAAATGAAAACTCATTTTACATATTAAAAAGCCCTAAATGGTGATTTAGCCATATTTAACATTTAAACATTAAAATAATGATAATAAAAAGTATAAGGAATTTAGGAAGACCTTAGGGATGATGTATGAGATGTGAATGAATGCTAAAACACGTGTTTAGGACTTAAAAACCAAAGCTTAACAAGTTATAACCCTAGATTAGGTTGGTGTTTTGAACCCTATCTTCCTTTTCTTCCTTAATCTTGCAAATGATGAACCAATGCTTGAAAACACTTTAGTATGCCTTAGGATTGATGTGTAAAGGGTTGTATGGATTGTGTAAAAATTTTGTATGATTTGTTTAGGGTGCTTAATTTGGCCGTGGCTTTTAGGAGAGAAAGAGAGAAAGGAGAATGGATTTTGTAAGTAAAAGAGTATGTAAACTTTCTTATGCATGCATGATATATATAGGAAGAGAAAAGAGATATTATTAGTTGCAAAGTTTGACTAGAAAAATCAAAGGGGGAGGGGGTGTGCTGTGGGTTCAAAGGGACAAGAAAGGAGGGAACAAGGGCATAAATGTCTTGGTCTCTTGGTTCTTATAATGGGAATCATCCCATGAGTTTAGGATGATGTCCTATCTTATTTTTCTTTTATTTCTTTTTAGTTTTACTTGATTTTATAAAAATTAGATAAGTAAAAATTTTAATTAAAAGTAAATGTGTAGTTTTGTGTATAAAAGGTTTTACTTCGGTAAGTCTTGGTATTTTGTAAAGGCTTTGTTATCTGTATAATCATATGAGATGGTGTATAAAATATATTACATTGCCTAAAGTTTTATAACCTTTGAACGTTGTATATAAACGTAGGTAATTGTTGAAGCGTATGTTAATTTTTAGGGTTTCCGGGAAAACCTAATTGTCATTTATCGCGAAAATGTAAACACTTTCAGTATCTGATAAGTAACTTGTTGAACATTAATAATTCTTCCTCACCTTAATTGCTTACCCTTGTTGCGTAAACAATAATTGCTTGATGCCCGTTTACATTAACTGATCATTTGTTTAGCTTACGCGATATAACGTTACAGTATTTCCATTAAAAACTCTAAACGCGTTACAATTTCTAAAAATTAATGGTGACTTTATCATAATGTCATACAATGACCTAAAATACGAGGTGTTATAGTCTCCCCCCGTTAAACGAGCCTTGTCCTCAAGGCTTATCACACAGCACTTGACGACGGTGCAGTCTTGGTGAAGAGGTGTGGATATTTCTTCTTGAATTGATCTTCACGTTCCCATGTAAACTCAGGACCTCTCTTGGAGTTCCATCGAACCTTGACTAATGGGATACGGCTTCGCTTCAACCGTTTAACTTCACGATCTGTGATCTCTATAGGTTCCTCGACAAACTGAAGCTTGTCATCAAAATGAAGTCCATCCAACGGAACGGCTAAGGGTTCGTCGGCATGACACTTCTTTAAGTTGGACACGTGAAATGTATTATGAACTCTGCTCAGCTCCTCAGGAAGCTCGAGCTTGTATGCAACGTCTCCAACCCTTTTTATTACCTTGAAAGGTCCAACAAACCTGGGATTTAATTTCCCTCGTTTGCCAAAACGTACAACCCCTTTCCAAGGCGAAACCTTGAGCATCACTTTATCTCCAACCTCAAACTCCATCGGCTTACGCTTCAAATCAGCGTAGCTCTTTTGCCTATCACGAGCGGCTTGCATCCTTTGCTTAACTTGAATGATTTTCTCGGTCGTCTCTTGAACTATCTCTGGACCGGTGAGTTGAACTTCTCCAACCTCAGCCCAACAAACAGGCGAACGACATTTTCTACCGTAAAGTGCCTCAAAGGGTGCAGCCTTAATGCTAGCATGATAACTGTTATTGTATGAAAACTCGACCAATGGCAAATGTTTAACCCAACCATTTCCAAAGTCGATCACACAAGCACGAAGCATATCTTCGAGAGTTTGAATGGTTCTCTCGCTTTGTCCGTCAGTTTGCGGATGATATGCCGTACTCATATCTAAACTTGTACCCAAAGCTTTCTGAAGTGACCTCCAGAAATTTGATGCGAACCTAGGGTCACGATCACAAATAATCGAGACTGGTATTCCATGCCTTGTTACTACTTCCTTTAGGTACATTCTCGCCAGTTTCTCCAGAGGGTCAGTTTCCCTCATGGGTATAAAAATCGCGGACTTTGTAAGTCGGTCAACGATCACCCAAATGGTATCGTACCCTTGTGATGACTTAGGAAGCTTCGTGACAAAATCCATCGTGATATTGTCCCACTTCCATTGAGGTATCTCGGGTTGTACCAACAAACCCGATTGTCTCTGATGTTCAGCCTTGACCTTAGCACAGGTCAAGCACTTGCTAACATAGGTGGCGATGTCGGCTTTCATATTGGGCCACCAATATAGCTTCTTTACGTCTTGATACATTTTCTCGGAACCTGGATGGATAGAATACTTTGATTTGTGGGACTCGTGCATGATCACAGTCCGCAAATCGCCATAACAAGGTAACCAACTCCTGCCATTGAGGCATAGGGTTCCATCCGTACGAGGTTCCAACTTTTCCGTCCTAATTGCCTCTGGAAATTTGGCATTTTCAATCAGCATACCTCCAACATCCTCGCTCTTGATGTTTTCTGGTTTCCGTGCCTCAGTCTGAGCATTCAAGATTTGCTTAGGAAGATCTAAGCTAACGAATCTCCGTTGGTGTCTTAGGAGATTCCCAATCTTTAACGGATTCGATCTTGGCTGGATCCACATGAATGCCTTTATTTTGGGGTGTCGAGGTGTAAACTTTGTCCTGTAAAATTAACAACTTTATTTGAACCCTTTGCGCTTCTTTAATTAAACGCTTTTGAATTAAATATTAAATAACTTTATTAAATTTTTTATTTATAGAAAAAGTGATATTAAATTATAAATTTAATTAATTTTTGTGTCGGTAGCGTTGTATGTGTTTCAAACTTATGCGAGGCTATTTTAGTCATTTTCTGCTTGGTTTCGTGTCTCGGGTAAAACTAAAAAGTTGTCCGGAGTGTCTTTTTGCATCAAATTGCTTTAGAGTCCGAGTCGTGAAAACAGGATTTAGCGGGTCGTTTCTGATAAGTCAACTTAGGAATAACATATATTTTCTCGTTTTCCAGTCAAATAAGTTTGAAAAATAAATTTGTAAATGAGAGATAATAATAATAATTATGATTTATTATTTAAATACGTTTCAAAAATTTACCGGTTATGCGGTAATCGTTTTTATGCGACAATAAAAAGTCAAAAGTCAAAAGGTCAAGTCGGACCCAAAAAGTCAAAGGGTAAGATTAAATATTCTGAAAATTTCGGGGTGTAACATTACCTACCCCTTAAAAGGAATCCCGTCCCGGGATTCGATTTTGTTAACCGATGGTGTGTCCAAGAAAAGATTTAAGATTTTAAATAACTAGTTTTAGACATGACGTTGATACTTTATTCAGCAAAATTTGATGTTTCGACACTTCTTAATAAACATAATTTTTTTTTGGCTGGGTTTGACCAGGATATATAATCCATCAGAATGGGTATTTCAGAAAAATATCATTACAAGTTTTATGATTGATATAAACGCGTTATCAAGAAAGTCCTTTAATGGTGAAAATATCAAAGGGGAAAGTGTAGCGCGTGGGTATGTCTGTATAACGGTTTCAAATGTTTAGAGGAGGTGTCGGGTTTCTGATATCTGTAAGGTTCGACGATTAATCATCGGACGAGGCTAAAGGATGTAAGTATTCAACTTACTTAGGAAGTACGAGGATGAATCATGGCTCAACACACCATAAGCAGACGATGCGAATTAAAGTATAACCGAACGGCTCTTACCGCAAATTAATAAATAGACGCGCCGTAGAACGAGAAATAATAATAATAACGGAACGTTGCACCCAACGTTTAATAAGGAAATAGACAACCATATATGTTTGTGCTTTAGTTTAGTCAATAAAATGCGTTTTTACGAACTTATTATGTTTATGAAGATGTTATGACGTTCTTACGAAAAGTTACTATTTATATAAAGTTTACATTTTAGGAAAGTTTTAAATTTCTGGACGTTAATAGCATCCCCTAATTTACTCGTTTCCATATCTCCAAAAACGAACTAGTAAAACCCTATCGTCTAACCAAAATTCTTAGCTCGCTAAATATATATAAAAACTTGCTATATTTAAAAACAACCAACGCGACTTATCATTTTTAGAAAATTCTTAAACCTTCATTTTAATATTAAGAAGCTCTACGAATATTTTCAAAGATTTTCGGCACTTAATAAACCTTTAGAAACATTTTTAAACATCCGTTTACCCTCATTTAAAACTCGGACCAACAACTATATTTTTATAAATCACCCATGGATTTGTTTCTAGACTATTCTTACTATATATATATTTTATATTTTATTATATATTATATATATTTTAAGGTGTAGTTTGGATGCAATCACTTAACCTCATCGCCATATTTGTTGCAACTCACAAATCTCACAACCTCTCAACAAGAACAATTTATATAGCCGAAATCATCAAAAAACTTTATTAAAATATTTATTCATTTTAATAAATTTGAAAATCATAGCACAAACATATGGAGTCGTGAATCAAAAGTATAAGAATACACTGCGGAGAGTGGACAATTCAAGAAACAATATCCCCAAAATAAAGGTCAACAAATGGGAGGAGCTCACGGAAGAGCTCAGGTGATACGTGACGAAATATCGTACTCAGTCGTTAGTTCGAGGATAAATCAAATCCATTAGCTCAAAAGCATACAAGTCGGTTAGCTCCACAAACAGTTCATGATCGCAAGGTTTTGTAACGGCAAGAGTAAAAATTTTAAGGATGAGATAAGGTAGTTCAAGTGAGGTCTTAAAGTTCTGCTGAATGGTAAGACATGATTGTGTTTCTAGATCTTTTGAACGGATTTTGGTGATTGTCGGGTTTGAGTTCATACTCATGCCATATCGGTTGGGTTCCCAAATCTTGAGAGTAAGCACTATTCCTCCAAATTCTAGGTCGTGTGTCGTGTAGTTCTTCCCATGAACTTTCAGTTGGTAGCAGCTAGTCCTTAGGTCGATTTTTGAGTAGACGCTACATCCTCGTAGTTGATCGAAAAGATCATCTATACTAGATAACGGGTAACGGTTAGCTTGTAAATTTTTGGTAGTCCTTGTACATCCTGAAGGATCCATCAGAGGTTTTGTTGGTACGAGGATCTCATAATTCATGTGATTCTATCTCACTAAAAGGTAAGTATATTGAAGAAAATC